>JABAJV010008604.1:0-46312 GCA_018854895.1 Tricholoma furcatifolium
GTTTGTGTTTGGAATAAAAGTTTGTGTTTGGAATAATATTTGTTTTGACAAATTCTCCCCTGCAAAAAGTTTGAATCAATGAGATGGCGTGATAAACAAAACATTGGGAAAATACCTTTCTTGCCACGTTTTTTCTCCTCCACTCCTCTCCGACCCATGTCGGCCACTGCTCCTGCTAGTGCCCCAGGGCCCTGATCCCTTCGAACACGGGTCAAGCAACCTCCCAAGCCCCCATCGAAGACCAGGCGCACTAGTGAGCAGGTCCGTATCGATAACGAGCTGAAGGAACAAGCAAAACAGGGCAAGATCAGTGCTCGTAAAAATGGAGTTCAAGCTGTAGCTGACCTTGAGACCTCCATGCGCGAGGAGGACAGGCAAAATACTCTCCACGCCCATCACCCGCCCACTCAAAACGTGCAGAAGGCTGTACAAGTCATTGCTACTGCCGCCCCTCCCGAAGCTGAAGCTGTTGAAGCAGAAAAAGAGGCTAGTGATGATTCAGATGAGGTACCAGCAGTCAACACTGACATGCGACTCGAGAACTCCGATGATGAGGACAACCACGGTGGCAGACCGGACACTGTCACGTCCAGGTCTGCCACCAAGGCCATGGTCAAAGGCAGAGGAGCCTTGCGCAACGAGATAAACGCTGCTCAACAAGGTGAAGAGGAAGCCCACGAGACTGATGGTCACAAAAGGAAGGCGTCAAATGTGTCAGCACCACCTTACTTCCTCTTTCCCATATATCTCACTCTCTGTTACAGGGTACACACAGCTCAGACTCCAGCCAGCAAGAAGTCCAAGAATCGCAATAGCAGTCTTCGTGCTGACTGGGATTCTCTGCAAGACGGAGTTTCAGCTGCCATGGATAGTACACCACTCAGACGGTCTGCTTCAGCTGGTTCTGCAATGTCAATCACTAGCACAGTTTCCACTTCACAGAAAAGACCCGTAGCAGTAGCTCCCAAGGCTTTGCAAACAGCTGTTGACTCCGATGGTGAAGAAATTGGAGGAATATTGTCAGATGAGGATGGCAATGTCGAGGAGTGCAAGAAGCTGAAGGCAGATGTCAAGGCAGAGGTCCGTTACAGAGGAGGCGTAGTTGGTGCAAAGGTGAGTGCAAGTCGGTGTCAACAGCGTATCATTGTGCGACTCATTGTTGTAATTTTTGCCAATCAGGTTGCATCATTGGTTAAGATCATTCCTACTACCAATGTCTCTGACTTCATCCCCGAAGCAAAAAGAAGAAGCGCATCGCTGGAGGCCAGCTCGCCAAGGCAGAGATAGACTGAGCCATCTCTCCAATACCGTTCAGTCTGGGTGGGATCCGCTTTTCAAGCCGCGAGTCATTGAATACCTTGGGATGCTCAAGCCATGGGTCGCCTTTTCTGATGGTGATGAAGACGTCATATGTGGGATATGGGCTGAAGTATTCCCTTCAGAAGGAGAGTTAGAGCCCCAGTCTCAAAGGAGGATGATAGTATTTAAACTGGTATGACCATTCATGTTTCGGCTGCATAATCTCAATTTTTTTGCAGGTTGATGGCATTGTGACTTCCTGGCAGCACAAGTTTTCTTTGATGGCTGCGCGGTTCATTACGACACAAATTTTCTCTGAATTTGAAGATACGAGGGAAGCACGGGCTGCATGGGCTGTCTGGGCCCTCATGCGTGATCTTTCAGAGGAGGAATTGCAAGTATCACCAGAAAAGACGCATTGCTTCTATTATTGTGTATACGAGGAGCCCGAAGAGCCAGATGGGAAGTTTGTAATTATGGTGCGTAATACTACCAGGCCTCGCCGAAATGCTTCGTAGCTGATACAGTATTGGCAGGGAATCTTTCAATCACCAATTATTATCGTGACACTCGCCAGTCATTTCGCCTTTGTTGACAGGATACCTGAGTCCCAGTGTACCAACGATGCTCCTGTTGGTGCTCTCGTGCTTTTGATTCAAGCAGTACCATGCTTTCATCAAATCCATTATGTGTTACTCACTGACTACCTGCTACAGTGCCGGCACCACATCTCTCAATGGGAAACAGGATCGCTCATCAAACCAGCCGGGCTTCTCTCCAATTTTTTGGCTGCGAACTGGGGCGACCGCCAAGATCGTCTCAGTGCTTCACAACTTATCGATGCTGATCTGATATCAGAGGTTATGGATGTGGTCAAAAAATTGAGCGTGGGCCATTGGGACCGAATCAGCAAAGCTGTTCGCGCTTACAACGCACGCCAGATGAAGGTATCTGCAAAACCTCTCGACACGACCACAAAGACATATACCCCATGTATTTTCGATATCATTGACCAAGACGACGATTAGTTCGGAGTCGGATGGCAGGGCGGCAGCGGCGGTGACTTGGCAGTGGAATCTTCAACTTGAAAGGCTTTAACTCACACTAACTATGATATCTCGGCGTCGGACTCAGCAGACTGGGCTGGTAATCATTACGATATTATTATTGCAATCCATACTAGTACCATTCTCCTAACTACTTTCATGACCTGCTAATACAATGACTATTGAATCATCTTTTATGGCTTGAAAACTGAACTTTTATTACATTTTGAAATACATTTTAAGTCAACTTTCTACCACTTCTCTATCTTCCAGAAGTTCTCACACCTTTCGTCAGACATAGGGCCTTCGTTACGAAAGCTGAAATCGCTTTTGGCTTTTAGCAACTTTTACAGCTTTCGGAAGACCCAAAAGTTCCGAAAAGGTGATGGGGAGTTTTGCCAATGTTGGACACTCAGCTCAGTGTGGGGGAATATGCATGATTCCTGAGCTTGGAAGTTGTATCATGAGCCTCAAGAAAACAGAGGACAGTTGCTGTATTATCCTATAAAGCTGAGTAATAGCAGCATTTGAAGCTACTCAAGAATGCATATGGTTGCAGATAGTCCTTGCAGTAATGGGCTTCTACCAATGCATAGTGACCACTCTCTTGTGCGACAACAACCTTATGATTTTCAGCTAAATCAAATCAAGCTCTAACTAATTTCTATTGTGAAGACACACTTAGTCCTGACAAGACTCTTAGAAGATAGACAAACTATAAGTGCAAAAAGTTGAGCACAGATGTACAAGAAGTTTTATGGTTAATGTCAGCATCTTCTAATTCTTTTCAAATTCTAAGTAAACTATCTTTATGTATTGGGCTTCCTATTATTCTAAAAAGCAATGTAGTAACCAAACTGTGCATTACAAATGGACAGAAGGAGTATGTATATGGTTGGCAAGATTGTTTTAAAACTGCAAATCAAAGAATGTTAGATACATTATTTGTCAAATTGAAAAATCTCTCAAAGAAAATTGCTATAAATAATCTTCCTCATAATGTGGTACTATTAGTAAATCTTATATGTTACCTACTCTTGCATTGACTTTTCTCTCTTTTGTCTTCTTTCATCTTTTTCAGATCATGTGACTTTCAGATCTCATGACTGGCAAGTC
The DNA here is from genome assembly GCA_018854895.1 of Tricholoma furcatifolium. Classification (NCBI taxonomy): domain Eukaryota; kingdom Fungi; phylum Basidiomycota; class Agaricomycetes; order Agaricales; family Tricholomataceae; genus Tricholoma; species Tricholoma furcatifolium. The sequence goes on from JABAJV010008604.1 coordinate 3,462, forward strand.
ATATGACATCCAAATCACATGTCTACTCTATCTTCTTTAGTTATTTAATCACTACCACCTTGTTAGTGCCTTATTCTGCTTAATCCAATATAATCTATTTTATTACTCCTAACAAAAAAGTTATGAGCCTCTTTTGCATTGTCTATTATCTGTCTCAGGCAATCAAGCCTCCTTCCTTCCCCTTTTTTTTTGACTGCATCACTTGCCCCTTTACAGAGCTTATGCTTACAGTATCTGACCTATCTGACCTACGACGTAACACTCCCTATGCAGCATCTGAGCACATGCATTCTATCATTGAGGAAATTCTAGAAGCTGGTCAAAATTTTTCTCTAGTAGATGTCTCACCTGGCTCTTCATCAAAAGGTGACTGCATCTACTATGTTACTGTATCTTTCAGTGGTCCCTATAGAGCCTAGCCTCAAGCAGACATCTAAATAATATTGAGCAAACCCTTAACGAGTATGGCAGCAGCATTGCTGCTAACTGGCAAATTTTGGATGGCTCAGACATAAGTTGTTAAGCCTCATTCTCACTGCATAGGGATGAGAAAATGCAGGACTTGTTTGAAAAGTTGAAGGAGATGTTTCAACATTGTAAGTTCTCTTTTCAGACAGCCTGAGCTAAAAAGAACAGAGTCATATTCACGTTCTTGTCTGCTGACTCTGTCAATAATCTTGAATTGACCCACCTATCATCAATGACAGAGTGTACCATCTCACTGTTGCTAACTACATCTAACTCTCTTACGGCCTTGAAGTTGCAGTGCTCAATATCAAACACTTCACTCAAGCCTGCCACACATTATGACAGGATCTACAGAGAGGGCTCTGTTTTGTGCAGTTGTCTTAGTTGAGCAGACAATTGTAGATTAGACTGTATAATACAGAATATAATGTCTACCTTAAATATCATACTGTAAGTAAAGGCTATGCATAAGATGAGTAAGTATTTCATATAGGTTCCTAGAAAGCTGTATCTATTAATATCGGGGCGGCGCACGCCCGACCATAGTCGCGGGGTGGATGACTCAGGTTGCCGACCTATAATCCAACTCTCTCCCTCAAACCAATGCCATGCCAAGTAGTTTAATCTTATTCTCGAAATCGGGTTGTGGCAGTGCCTTCGTGAATATATCAGCTCGATTTTCATCTGATGCGCAGTGAAAGATTGTGACCTTGTTTGAGGCCAAATGTTTGCATACAAAGTGATGCCGTATATCGATGTGTTTGCTTTGTGAATGAAATATGGCATTGCTAGCAAATAGGATGGCGGAATTGTTGTCAGTGATGAGATCTGTTGGCATGTCGATGTGGAATCCAAGTTCAGAAATGAGGGATCGTAGCCAAATGATCTCTTGGCTAGCATGGCACAGAGCCATATATTCGGCTTCCATGGATGAGAGCACGACAGTGGGCTGTTTCTTTGCGCTCCAAGTGGCGGAGCCTCTGGAAATGATTAGTGACATATCCAGAGATTGATCGACGGTCGTCGGGACTGCTTCCCCAGTCTGAATCTGAGAAAACACGGATGATTTTGTTTTTGTTGAGTGCTGAGTGAGTGTAGGTGATGCCGAGATCAAGGGCCCCTTTGAGGTAGCAATAAACGCGCTTGATTGCAGTTCAGTGCTCAGGTCCTGGGTGTGACGAGAATTGGCTGAGGTGTTGAACTGCAAATGATATATTGGGCCACGTGGAGAGTGATGCCCACAACAGCATTCCTATGGCAGCTGGGTATTGACTTTGGATGACATTGTGGCATGGATCGTCGTCATTGAGTTGCTTGAGTTTGACATTGTGATCCAGTGGGGTGTGGACTGGGTTTGAGTGTTCAAGTCCCATACGTGCGATAATCTTTTTGAGATAGGGTCTTTGGGATAGCTTGATGATGCCGTTGTCGTTATGGGTGATGGTTAGGCCAACAATTTGGCGTGCTTGTCCCAAGTCAGTAATATCAAATTGAGATTTGATTTGACTCTTGACAGTCTCGATGATATCATCGGTATGAGCAAAGATTGACATGTCATCAACATGTACTGCTATAATTGTGAAAGTGTCTCCTTTGCCTCAGATATAGACACACTGGTCTGAGAGTAAGCGCGTGAATTTTAATTCCTTGAATAGAGCATCAAGGACTTTATTCCATTCTTGGCCAGCCTGTTTGAGGCCGTAAATGGTCTTGATGAGTTTCCAAACGCATGCAGTGCCATCTTCAGATCCTGGTGGCTGTGCAAGGTATATTTCTGGTAAGCTCCTACTATGTCGACAGTGTGGAACTTGAATTTGAGTGCTGCTGCTTACCTGATGAGGATCTGAAGTGTGTTCATGCGTACAACAGGTGCATAGGTCTCTGAGTAATTGATCTCGGGTTGTTGGGTAAATCCTTTTGCAATGAGGTGTGATTTTGCTTTGACAAAATTTCCATTGTCATCTGTTTTGGTTTTCCAAACCCATTTAGATTTGATGGGATCGTGTCCAGGGGGCAAGTCCACAACTTCGTAAGTTCCCAGTTTCTTGAGCTGGTCTAATTCAGCTTGCATAGAATGGGTCCATAGTTGACTAGACAAGGCTTCGTTGACATTGGAAGGCTCGCCTTGGTCAGCACTGAGTAGTGCAATGTCTGGAACATCTGCAATCATAGCATTGGTGGTGTCGTCCGTGTTGGGTATGACAGTTGGTGCCTTTGATGGACGTGCTGCAGGGTTATTGATGATCCAATAATTGACAGGTGGAGTTGCTGCAATCCATGTTGATTTGGGACGTGTGGTGAGCTCTTTGGGTGCCGTGGATTCAATAGGTGAGGGGTCTAGACTCTGTGCTGGCTCGCTGCTGTCAGTCTTCTCCCCCTCGAGCTGCACAGGGTCGAAAACTTGAGTTTCTTCTGTAGGGGTAGTGGTGTGTGTAAAAATAACATTCCGTGATGTGAGGATCTGACATGTTTCAGGGTTATAATAACGCCAAGCTCGAGTTTCATCAGAAAGCCCCACAAAGATCATTTTTCTCAATTTTGGCTGTACTTTGGAAATGTTGGCACCTTGATGTAGTACCCAGCATGGAGTTCCCCACTCCTGCAGTCTGGAAACATCTGGTTTCTTGTTGTCCATACTTCTTCTGGTGTGACAGTGCCTAAAGCGCGAGTTGCAGAGCGATTCTTAAGGTATGCTGCATAAGAAACTGCTTCAGGCCAAAGGGATTTAGGGAGATTATGTTGAATTAACATAGCACGGGCATGCTTCATGAGTGTCTGGTTGGCACGTTCTGCAATGCCATTCTCTTCAGAAGATCGAGGGGCAGTGGTCCAGATGTGGATGCCATGCTTGGCACACCAGGTACGTATGGTGTCATTCAGGAACTCCTTTCCCTGATCAAATCGTACTGATTTGAGATCTTTGCCAGTCTGTGTTTTGACGTGCATTCTATATTTCTCCAGAGCTGGGAGTGTAGAGTTGTCTGATTTGTCTTTGAGAAAATAGGTCACTGTTCTTCGTGCCTTTCCATCTGTGAGGCCCATGTAGAATCGGATGCCTTAGATTCCCATAGTCCGGGCCGGTCCCCACAGGTCAATCGACGTCATGTCACTGATGTGATCAAAAGTGATGCCAGACAGTTTTGGGAATGGTGTGACATGGTGTTTTGCTAGAATGCAAGCTTCGCATTGTATGCCTGTCTCCTTCCCAGTAATCTTCATTCCTGCTACCATGTTCTCCTTATGTATCAACTTGATAGCTGGCATGTGCATATGACCAAATATGCAATGCCATTCATCCCAAGTGTGAGCTGTTAAAGCTACATCAGGTTCAGGGTAGATAATTGATGCATCGATGGGATAGAGACCAGCTGATTTTGTTGAGCGGAGAACTTCCTTTTTGGTGTCAGGTGCATACAAATGGAGTAGTTTGCCTTCAAAGGCAAGTGTAAAGTTGGCAATGGGCATCAGTCATGCGACTAATGGAGACAAGGTTGAATGGAGTGGATGGTGCATGTACGATGTTTTTTCAATGTCAGGGGGATCAATTGATTTCCTATTCTGCATAGGATCTTGACAGTTCCTTGACCTAGTCCAGAAGCAGATCCAAATTCATTGATTTGATGGCCAGGTGTCGCGACGTATGAGGAAAAACAGGCGCGAGCACAAAAAATGTGTGATGTGCATGCACTATCAGCAAGAGTAGAATCAGAGTTGGGTGTAGTGGCTAGGGCTATGTCAGATGAGGTGGAAATGAATGAATAGTCGTCATCAGCAGAGACCTGATGAGCCTTGTCAGGTTTCGATGAATTTCGCCAGTGTTTTCCTTTGCCTCTGTGATTGCCACTATCAGATTTCCATTTTGGGCAATGTTGGGCGACATGTCCTTTTTCATTGCATCCATAACAGGTAACATTTGGATTGTATTTGGCTTTGCTAGCCAACGCGGTATCTCCTCCAGTACGGGACTGAATGCGACGTTCTTCTTCAAGTACACGTGCAATGAATTTATGGCTCTCCTTCAAGGTAGCCGTGTCCACAGAGGATATGAAAGGATCCCAGGAATCCGGTAACGAGGTGAGTAGTGTGATACTAAACTCCTCATCAGTGATTACTGACCCTAGAGCTGCTAGCTCTTCGATGAGTCCACGGAGCATCTTGATATGCTCCTCTATGTTGCCACCATCTTCACATTGTGCCTGGAATAGTTTCCGATGCACCGTTACAACACCAATTGGGCCGCGCACCTCATACATCGACTTGAGCACTTCCCATGCTTCCATTGAGGTCTTGGCTCCAGCTACATACATGAGTGGAGCATCTCCAATGCGCAATCGTATAGCAGATAATGCCTTTTGATCCTTTTGCTTCCATTTCTTTATTTCTGTTGCTTTGGGCTCAATTGTCGATGCAGAGAGGATGGAGATAGATCCGTCGGCATAGTCAAGTAAGTCCAAATCAGTAAGGATGTCAATCATTTTAATTTTCCATACTGCATAGTTTTCAGCTCCTTTTAGGGTGTCGATGCAATGGAGTGATGATGTCGATGATTCCGATGTCATGATGAAAAGAGGCGTTCACGAGATTTAGAGTGTCAAGGATGTGAGGTGAGGTTTTAGTTGTGGGCAGGGCCTATAACCAGTTGAGCAGACAATTGTAGATTAGACTGTATAATACAGAATATAATGTCTACCTTAAATATCATACTGTAAGTAAAGGCTATGCATAAGATGAGTAAGTATTTCATATAGGTTCCTAGAAAGCTGTATCTATTAATATCGGGGCGGCGCACGCCCGACCATAGTCATGGGGTGGATGACTCGGGTTGCCGACCTATAATCCAACTGTCTTAAATTTAGGAATACTGTGTATTGTACAGTTTTTCATAATCCAGAGACCATCACAAGGTTCTTGTCTGACTTCTTCACTATCTTTAACAATGAGAATGTTCTCAAAGAGTAGTTTAGGCCTAGCAAACCTGACTACCTTTACAATCATAACTTTAATAGTCTTTAAGCCTCCACTTGGACTGAACTAGTCCAACAATCTGATCTCCTCATAAGATACCAGGTATCTACCCTGTCTGCAAACATCCAACTCCTAGTTCACGACCTTCACTCCTCTTAATAAGATATCAGAAAACTGTCCAACATAATTACAGTCATCCAAGAAAGATCTGATGAACATTTTGTAAACATAATTTTTCTTAACTCATTCCAAACCAACCTCCTCATAGCCTAGAACCAGCTCTCAGGGATTAATGCATGTATTGCATCTGCTTACATCAGTCTTTTTACAGCCTCAGACCCTGCTGCTTATGCTAGCATTGAGTCTTATATTGCACAACTCAAGGAGAGTCAATCTCAACAGAAGCAGATTGTTTCTAATGTCACTCAGCAAATCATTCGTCAACAATCTCTCTCAATGAAGACTCCTGACCAAACTTTTTTCCCTATCCAACTTCCTTCATCACCTGACCTCTCTTCTCCTCTACACTCTGCAGCCCTTACTGCTTCCTCAACTTTTCCTCTCATTTCTTGTGCCAATTTCAAGCACAGATGAGCTGAAGATATCCTAAAGAACACTGCTGAAGGAACTGGACGCTTGGTCTAATGTGTCCATATTGGCACTCAACCTACATACTGGAGATCAGGATGCTCTAAAAGAAATGACAGTTAACAAAGATCTTAATCTTACTCAGGTGAGTGCTTCCTTGAAATTCACCAAACCTTTTCTTTTTAACTTTGTTGTCCCTCGAGTGAGTGTCAGTGCTTGTGAGATGCAAGGTTTCTTTTATTACATCTTTTATTTATTTTTGCTCTTTCTATCCTTCCTCTTCTTCACATCTCTTTGCTATATCTCTCAGAACTTCCTTCATTCTTGATCTTTCATTTCTATTTCCCCTTTCTCAAAACCTTACAATCCAAGACAATGACGTCCTGAGTTAAAATTTAATTTCACCTTTGCTACCTACCTGTGTTTACTAGCTTTAATGCTATTATCTACTACTTCATCTACTTTGTTTTGTACACTGGCACTCAATGCCAATAGTTTGGGTGATATCATGAAAACCTCTGCCATTGAATAAATGGTACAAACCTTGTCTCCTCATGCCTTGGTGATTGGTGAAACTAAGTCTGCTAATTTAGTTGCTGCCTGTTTCTGCTTAGCTGGATATATAGTCTCTTTGAGAGCCCAAGAAGACCTTCAGAATGGCATGGAGGGAAGTGAGGAGTGATGATTGGAATACACTGTTCACTAACTGTAGCATGTCAATTTCTGCTCTCTAATGAACTCAGTATACGCGCAGTTGCTGTGAATGTTGTGATTTCAACAGCAGAGCAAAACAGGATTTGTCCATTGCATCATTGGTGTCTGCACCCCTTGGGACCCTGAAAAAGACTCCAGCCAGTTCTGGACATCTATAGCTGATGTTTGTTTGTTCTCATTGCACTTCTGGTCTGTGCACAGCGACTTCAATGTCTTGCTCTTGTCTACAGAATCTATATCAGTACTATCACATAGCAATTCTCCTTGAGATGCATACTGCACTTTTCTCGCCAATATATATGCAATCAACTTCTGGTCTCTAATTTCAGACCATTATTATAAAACCCACTATATGTTTAGAACCTTAGCAGCAAACACCGGTTCTGAACAGATGTTTTGTGCCCATGCAATAATTAATTGTGTTGCAACAAGTAGGGTCAGCATAATCTCTAGAGATATTGTCCCCCTCAACTTCTTCATACCCTGCACTGATCACTGTTTTATTGTCTTGAACTTAGTTCTAATGCCATCAGATTATGGACATGCTAACATACCTATGGAGATTCCACCATCGTCTTATACCCTTCATTTCCTTCACCTCCACAAATCTGAGGAATATCTCTTTAATGCCTTCTTCTCTGTACTAGATGACCAAATCTCCCAAAATTCTGTTATCTCTCAGACTGATGTTGTGAATGACACTATATTTCACTTGGTCTATAGGCAAATCACAACAATGATTCAACAATCTGCATCTAAAGCTTTCCATAAACCCAAGACTCCTACATCACAAAACCAGAAACTCACCAGTCTCACTATTTACCTCATATTAGTTAAGAAACACTGGGTTAATCACCTGTTAGCTGCTATCAAGACTTTTACTACCTGAGGCATTGACCAATTTCCTTCTGAACCTTGGGTCTTCAGATACCACAAAGCATTCCTGGCTTTGCCCACTGCAGATACTTTCTTTGAAGCCTATAGCATCTTCAGCAAGTTAATTTATAAGCAACTTAACAAGCTGTGATTCACTGAGAAATACGCACTAAGACAGGACAAATGTAAGACTCAAGCAGAGATGAGTATCAAAGGTGTATTGCAAGGCAGCTTGATCAAGCAACTGTTTTAACATCAGTTCTTGACTCTACCTCTTGTAGTCTACAAGCCTGACTGCAATAATACTAAGCCTGCAATACTTACTGAGGCCAAAAATGTTAAAGCCATGACTATTCATTACTTCACTCACCTATATGAACAATCTCTGAAACCTCCTCAACCCAAATTATGGATGAAAACTCCCTCTGTCCTTGATGTCACTCAGCATACAACAACTGATCCATCACTTTTCTTCTTCTATATGCACAGACAAGGACATGCTGAGGAGCTTATGGCATTTGTCAGTGATCTTGGACCCAATAGATATAACTCTATTGGTCTGTTATGCACCTTTGCTACTGATGCTTCTCAGATTTTGGTTCATCAACAACTACACATCACAAGTGTTGTAATCATCTCAGAAAAAGGACTGGTCCTTTCACTGCAACTATTCTGCAATTTTGAATCAATACAGAAAGAAAAAGTGTACACTATAGTAGCAGCACACATTCTGGCTCTTGCAAACAGCAACTCAGATGTGTTTTTGCAATCAGTGGTCTTCTCAGATCATTTCTCATCTGTTTGTATGGCTGAAAACATATTTATACTCCCTCACATAATAGTGCGCAACTCTGCACACTCATTATATTGCTGGATGCATAATCTTATTTGTCACTTTACCTTGACAACATCCACACCTGCGCCTGACACATCACTCCTTCCTGCACCCCTACACTCCATACATCTCATCCTGATTACACCTCAGCAACCCATTCTTTCTACTCCTACCCTTCAATAACATTCACTCACTACCATTAACACCATCCACATCAAAGCTCACACCACGGCAAATAACCTCCCTCCCAACCTGACCTTGCCTCCTCAGCTCATTCTACTCTATTTTCTGCTATCTCTGCTCCACTAATAACTTTTGCTATGGATGCATTCACACTTTAGACTAATTTTGATAGATGGATCAAGGGCTTTACAGTCTTCCTGGTTTTCAGGTAGACTTCACGTGAAATCCATCTGGAGTCTATAGACTTTTTGTACTTTCACATAGATGTTATGTGAAATCTATATAGAGCCTATATGGAGTCTACATAGACTAACAGAGTCGTTGAAGTCTTATTAGAAATGATCTAGTCTACATAGAGTCTACGTAGAATATTACACCAGGAATCCTTGTAGCCAGCTGTACTCAAGTCCATATGACCCCAACTGAGTCCAGCAACTTCTGACATGTGTTGTTACTATCACCAGTAACGGCGCTCATTGTTATTTGCCACCTCACTGCACAACTCAATGTCACCACACCACTGCAAGATGACTCAGGCTCACAATAAGGGATGACGAGCCAGGTGACAACAGGAAAGACAGGACCGCGACTGAGAGATGCCAAGGATGCTAGGAACATGGACAAGGGACACCATGACCATGAACGATGGTGTCAAGGATAAGGATGAGGACGAGGGTGAGGAAACATGAGGAGGAGGACAGGGAGGAAGATGACAACAAGAACAACGACAAGGGGTAGTATGGGCAGACCTGCCAGAGGGAGAGCTGGCAGGTGAGTGACCTGCTCTCACCACTACTCACCACCACAGTCTCCACCATGGCCCCAAACATGTCTCAATAGACTTTGAACACGCTCAAACAAGAGACAAGGGGCAAGGAGTGAAGGAGAAAGGGCAGACCCTGCTAGGGAGAGAGCCACAAGGTGTGTGGTGGCTACTACACACCTTTTAGCTGCTAACACCCCACCCAGACTCAGACTCAATGCCACACCACTCTCAGATTACCCCAATAAAATGCCTAGGGTCTCCAATGAGCCCTTCAATATACTCGCGACCCCACAACCCATGCACGACTCCACGACCTGCACTATGTCACGAGCTCAGGAGCTCACGGCCTACACCTAATGCCACATGACTCTCAGCATGACCAATGGCCATCTACCTCACCAATGATCACCCACGACCATCCACAACTGTGAACAGCCACCAACAGCCACCAACAGTGACTTGTGACCACCCACAATAACAGGCACATTCACACATGTTTGTGTGAGCACAAATCTGGATCAACAGTCACTCCTGACTGCAAACAACCTCTGATAGTTACAAATAATCATGAATGGCCACAAACAACTACAAATGACTACAAATAGTGACCCTCAGTGACTCTTGACCATGAACAGTCATGAACAGCAACTCGCGACCACCCACCACCGTGAATGGCCACCAACGGTCACCCACAAGAACAGGCATGCCCACACATGTTTGTGTGGGAAAATTTGAAATTTTTGCAGAGATTGATGTCCCTGCAGGCCCACAGAAGGCCCACAATGCTACATCAGCAATGACATGCAACAGGCAGGCACACAGCACGGAGGATGGATGTGAGCATAGCAGGCAGGATAGTTGACTGGTAGATGAGTCTCAAAGTGGTCGAGGGACCACTTTGAAGCAATGTAGCCATAGAGTAGCTCTGTATTGGTATATTACTGTTTTTCAATATAATCTGTTAGAAAATGACTGGCTAATTTTTAGTTGTGATGAATTAATTTCAGAGAAACCTGTGCATTATTTTCAGCACATGCAACTTGCTGCACAATGGAGGCAGCCAACCTTGTCAGAAAGCATCTTGTTTCTTACTCTCATCACTCCAGCTATTTGTCTGTGCTTTTATATTGTGCTCATTGTAACTCAATGTGCACCTTCGACACTTCAACATTGGACTTTTTACCTGTGTCTTGACTCGTGCCATTGCTTTTCTGTCTGTCTCTGCTTTACTTTGATACTACTATGGCTAAGGGATCTAAGCTGAGATCTAAGGAAAAATCTGCATCTACCAACAAAAAGCCTACATCTACTGCCTCTGCTGTGAAAGGCAAGATAACTCAGAACTGCAATAAAATGTGTGTTGTTCATTTGTATTATCAGATTTACAACTGTAACTTATTTTTATATGGCTATAGGCAGACTTCTGTATCACGTCTTCAAGCCGACCTTGAATCAGATATCAAGGTTATGGCAGAGCTGACCGTTGATGAAGAGACTCTCAAGAGACTGTGAGCATCAACAAAGCGACGAGAGCTGACCATGATGAAGGGCAAGAGCAAATGACTAAAGATTGGATCAAAGGTAAGTAAGCATACAAAAGTAGATAGTTATGTAATCTACTGCAAGGTATCTCTCGACGCAAACCGACCTCTAACACCCCCACTCGGAGACGAGGTGCTGAGCATAGAGATAAAAGAAGGAAAATTTCCTACTGACCCAAATACTCCCCCACTGAATGGAAATAACTGCAAGCGGCAGTTAAATCTGTCAACATGCCTTCAGGGCTTTCCACTCCTTCTTGACATTGTGGTAACGAGCGATAGTGTCAATGAAATGGGCGAACTTATCAACATTCATGTCGCTGACCGTCTTCAAAGGCTTGTTCAATTTGCACATCAAGTCCCAGTTGCACATCACAATCCATCATAGTAATTTATGTAGTTTTCATCCTTCATTCTAATTAGAACGAGGAGTATCTTCATCTTCAAATGCTGGTATTATTTGTCTATTATATAGAAATTCTAAAGATACAATCAATATTAAGCCTAAGGATGTGATATGCAGAGGGGTGAGTGTGGGACGAGCAGTGTAATATCTAGAAAGCAATGTAAGTAGGATACTATGATAGCAACATGGCTTCCGACGTGGCATATGAAAGTGTGCGTGATCTAGTGAAAAGCAAAATGGTAGGGTCACAGTAGTTTATGAGAAGAAATACTGCGATTTTTTGATCTGTTCGACTTTGAACGAGCCCTTCTCGGGCAGTGGCGGGAGCAAATCGATGATGTTGACGAACTTGCCCATGAGCTGACGCATCTCCGATTCCTTCATCTTGAAGCCTTCTTCATCATCCTCGACCATTTCGTCTTCGTCGACGCCTTCAGCTTTTGCCTGTGCATTCAGCTCATCCCGGAGATTCGCGACGTTTCTGACCTCGCTCTCATCAATCGCAGTCGTTTCGGTATCTAGAGAGATTTCCAGCAGTTCCCGAAGACCGTCGAGGCTCCTGGCCTGCTCAGGTGTCACGACAATGCGAGAGCCAAGCTTGTGCAAGCCTCGAAGAAGAGAACCGTTTTTGAGACTGACGAGAGGAATTTTGTAGTCTTTGTACCGTTCGCGGAACTAGAGGCAGAAAGGGTGAATAGAGTGCAGACAGTATCAGACACAAAGCCTACCTCGGCTTCGAGTTTTTTGAGGACATCGGAGGAATGCAGAGCGATGAATGTGTCACGGATAATCTCAGACATTTTGTCGATACTGGCTGCGTGTGTCCAATACGAGTCGTGTACGGATGCAAAAGTGAGATCTTGTGTCTGCATCAAGGTCAGTTAGATGGTAGATGGCAAGGGACTTGAACACGACGTACTCGACATTCCAATGCAGTGAGCATCATGTGTGTGGCATCAAGACTGTGAATAAAGTTCGGTGGGAATGCAGAAGCTTGCTTCAACGAGTTGACTATGATAGCAAGAACATGAGCAGGCAATCTTCAACTGAATGTGTAAAACAACATACCCTCCGCAGGCGAGTTGGGATCCGAAATGTAAATCGTTTGCAAGTTGGTCGAAATCTGTTTACGGTTGGCTTTCCTGTACGGCTGGACAATGGGGAGACCAAGCGGCGTTGTCCACACCACGGAAGTCATCTGCTCCTTCTTGAGACGCGTGTCAGAGAGCGTAAACATCTTCCTCTTCTTCTTCTGACGCTTCTTGCTCTCCGCCATCGCTTCTGGTAAACGATCGTTGGGAATGGATTTCGAGATGAGCCGAGCGCAGAATGAGAACCAGTTTTGGATAGCCGTTGCACCGCTGAACAAGTCACCGATACATTGAATGACCTGCAGACAACACAATCATTAGCTTCTTCAAGATGTAACCCAAAGTCGATCTGGAAATACCTTTGTAGCAAGGTAAGAAGCTGCCTTCCAGGCGTCCTCCTCGTTAACAATCTTCTTATCCTTCAACTGCTTCTCGATCTGTTCTCTCGCGCCGACGAAGGTCACGCCATACACAGTCGTCATCACAGTCTGCTTGACAATCTTACGCTGGATTTTGCCCTTGAGCAAAATGGCCCACTGGTCTCCATTCTTTGCGTCCTCTTCCAGCACCTGTTCCACCATGTTGCCGACGTGGGTGTAGACATCGGACGGGCGATCCGTCGCGGCGAGATTGACCTGTTGGGCGCCACGAGCATCGCCTCCTAGTGCCGCATAATGTTGCAAACCGTTACAAGTTCCATCCTGGTGCACAGGGAGCGCAGATACGAACTCCTCAGGAACCGGAGATCTCAGGGCTTCATGCAGCTCCATGCAGGTCGCAAGACACTGCCATGGATCATCGGCTTGAAGCCACCATTGTTGGCCCTGCATCCAAGTCAGCACAAGGTTCGCAATATAGCACAAAGATACGCACCGTCAACGGATTCTCAGCACTATCGTAAATCTTGTCCAAATGTTGCATAACCCAGTCCACGCGCTCGTCAAAGCTTGCCTTGTCGTATCCGTACAAGTTGGCCAGATGGATCTTCAGCCAGCGCAGACCACGCTCGCCCAGGGGCTTCCCCTCGCCAAACTTGAGCAGTCCACGAGAAAGATCATCACCGATGTGACTCAGATGCGGCGGGATGGGATAAGCGCGTCCACGGAAGTCGAGGTTATGGGGGAAATAGATCTTGTCGCCAAGGAACTATATCGAACCACGTCAGCATCGAGAAATGAAACAGAGAAACACGACTCACAGCTCTGGCAATCTCAATCTTGTAGTTCACGCTACATCTATCCGAATGATTGTTCGCCTTTGCATGCGTCCACGCTTTGAGGCGCTGCTGATAGACACTCTTCGCACGAATGTCCGTCAACACCTCTGGGGGCATTTCCGGCTCGGGAACGTCGTACTCTGCGGGCGGAAGCTTTCCAACTCTGAAGCCAGCGTTCCACACCTCCAGTACAACGTCGAAAATCTTGCGATTGACTTGCCAAGCTGTGCTACCGAGGACATCGAGGCCTGCGAATACGAGTTCCATGTTACCCCGTTCGGCGGCTTGTTTGAGGTAGGTTTGCTGTTCAGAAGAATCCTTGAAGCGCATGGCAGAATCTTTGGAACGTTAGTCTAAATTAAGCTACAGGAACAAAAAGCGGACGTACTTTGGCTGTTGAGGTATCCGCCATTCTTGTAACCGACCCAAGGTTTGGGCTTGACAAGCATGGGCAAGTACCGTGGGTGAACAGCCGTAGCAATCTGATCTGTGGCAAGTCGGGCAGAGACGACAGGGTTCAAACGGATGACGCCAAGTTTCTGGCCACGAAGGTATTCATACGTGTGATAGAACGCGGGCTGAACCTCTGAACTGTACAACGAGAGAAAAAAAAGTGAGCAAGTGAAAACGGCAAGAAACATCAACGTGCTCACATCCTCGTCCCATTCTTGTCCACTCCAGTCCTTGTCACCTCTGCAACATCCATCAAACACTCGACCAAAATTCCACCGACTTTTGAACGGACGAGCTGCGTCCAATCAGCAGTCCAAGCCTCGCCGTCTTCCATGACCTTTGCGGCAGCAATACGGCGCTGTTGGAGAGACTTGTATCCCATTGTCGTAAAGTATCCGGTAACGTTGGCACGAGGGGCAGCAGGGACGTGAATCTTGTTCGAGCGGCAAACCATGCCCTTGTACTCAACCTCGACGGCGCGACCAATAGCAACGAGCGCACGAGTTGTCTTCATGCCATCGTGGACGCCACCGGTACCTTGAAGACGCATGACTTCGAGGATGGTGAGGATCGACAAGCGTTCGGCATCGACAAGGGAGAGGTAGGGAGCGAGTTGGGGCTCGCTGGATTTACGAAGCTTGGCTTCGGCAACGGCGATGTTTTTTATTTCAACGGTTAAGCGCTCCTTGAGCTTTGTGTGCCAAGTCCACATCCATTGTTTCAAGTCGTCCGACTTGAGAGCTCCTTTTGGCATGCCGAGTTGTTCGAAAATTTCAGCCTGATGGCGCATGCTCTCGATGGCGACGTCGTACGCAGATTTTTCGAGGTGTTCTTGACGAGCGATGACGTTGTCGGAAAGAACGCGGCGAGCCAAGGTGATTTGTGCGAGGTGTGTGCGGAGATTGTTGATGCTAAAAGGGATGACTTGCTCTTCTTTGCCATCTTCGGTTTGGGTCTTTTTAATAACAGGGCGTGCCTCTGGAATGTCGTCGAGGATATCTGGTTGTTGAATGCCAAGGGCTTCGGCCTGACCAAGTTCTGAGAGAACTTGGGAGTTTTCGCTTTCCACGGCTGCGCAGGAGAGCCTCTTGATAATGTCGATGGCTTCCTCTGAGGATTCAATTGTGCGGTCGGATATGACATTGGTGATGGGAATGCGACGGGTGAGTAAAGAGTCGAGAAGTTGGCGGGGAGTAGGGAGTGTGACTTCCTCGATGTGATTGGCTGAGTTAGGACCAAAGCTGAGGGGGAAATTTTCAGAAAAAATGAGCTAGTAAACAAAAGAGCTGAGCACAAACCGGTGATATGCGAGAAGCATTATTGCGTAGGTGCTTGAGTCGGGAGCAAAGTACTCGGACTCGTTCTCGAGAACACGGTAGAGCTCGAGAGCATAGTCAACAAAGACGTAGGCAGGGCCTTTTGAGGTGGCCATTGCGACATATGCCTCTAGGAAAGCGTTGTAGATGGAAGTTGAGAGGGAAGGGTTGTTTGGGCGGTCGCGTAGACGGTCAAAAATGCTGCGTGCTCGTGGAACGTCGTAGAGGTTGTGGAGACAAGCGTCCATGACTGACAGGAGGTCTCTTGTTGCAGAGTCTGCATAGTAAATGTCGTTTGTATGGGAAGAGCGGTCGCTGGGAAGAGGAGCTGGCAGAATAGTGTAAGGAGTGGGCTTTTGAAGGAAATTTGCGAGCTCGGTGCTGAGATCTATTGTACGGGTAGCGAGGGCAGGGGCATTAGTTGATTTAGTAGGAGTTGAATAGAATCTTGCTGGCCGAGGCAATCTCTGGCGAGACAAGAGCTGAAGTCGTCGAGGAAGCATTGAAGATGCTGGCAAACAACTTGACCGCGACAATTTTTGATTTTACGCTCACGTGCCATTAATGATCCCGGTGATCAAACAAAATACATTTACAACAAACGAAAGCAGATACACAGCTCACGACGACCCCATCCACACTGGCACTCCTCCTCCACCCCCATGCGCAAGAAATCCCTTCCTCCTACTGCTCCCAACTCCAGTCAGAACACCGCTCTCCCACTCATCCCCAGCTTCCGCATCCCAAGCAGGATCGCTGCTCCTCAACTCTTCATCCAGCGTCATCCTCCGTTTGCGTCCAGACGCCTCTCCATTAACGCGGTTACGCGTGCTGCTATCCGATCTAGTAGAACCTTGCCGTGACAGTTCTTGTGTTTGTGGTGCAGTAGCAACTCGCCCTGGCAATCGCGTTTTCTTGCTGGCGCTGGGACTGCCCCTCTGCTGTTGACTGGCTGATGTTGCTTGATGCGTTTTTGTCGTTACACGCGTCTTCATCATCGGTATTCTCGACGGCTGCTGCACCGCTTTTCCCTTCCCGCCCCGCTGCGTCTTGCTTGCACTCCTGCGCCCACCGCTCAACCTCGTCTGCATTTCCCGTTCTGCCTCTGGCTCAGGCTCAGGCTCTGTGTCAGGCTCGTTGATATCCAATACACCAGCCTCCTGCTCACCGCCTTCCCGCCCCATCCTCAACGGATCTTCCTCGTCCTCATCTTCCTCGTCCTCGCCCATATGTTCCTCGATTACTCGTCTTATCTGCCCTTTCGGTTTCGCCTTCCCAGACGGAGTGGACAAAACTCTTTCTGCCATCCTTTTCCTCCCCGGCCCCTTCGGCCTCGCAGGCGATTTTAACAACATCGGAGACGTCGGCGCCCTATTCGCAAATACATCTACCTCTCTCGCCCTCGTCTTTGGTTTTGGCTTCGACTTGAGCTGGGCTTGACGCCGCGTGACAGGTGGTGAGGATAGCGACGGCGACGGGGTGACTGTCCTCGTTGTTGTTATCGCGTGCCGTGGTGATGTTCGCGCGGGAGAAGGTTCGGGTGGAGACGATGGTGGAGGTGGACGGGGGGGCGTCGGGGGTCTAAGGCGTATTCTGGCAGACAGAGGCTCCTCCTCTTCCTCTTCCTCCTCCTCTTCCTGTTCCTGCTGCTCCTCCTCTTCCTCATGCTGCTCTTCTTCTTGCTGTTGGTCCTCCTCCTCCTCCTCCTCCTCGTCCTCTTCCTCCTCCTCTTCCTCCTCCTCCTCCTCCTGAACCTCACCATGATCATGATCGTGATCGTGATCGTGATCGTGAACGGACCCAGATGCCTCTTCATGATCCTGATCAAGCATATCCACATCCATACCCACCTCCGCATCCTTTTCCACATCCGCTCTAACAAACGACCTTTCGCTCCTAACAAAAGAAGACCTCCTCAACGAATCCTCCCTCCTTACAAAGCTCCCTCTCCTCACAAAGCTCACATCTCCACGCTGCTCGCCCTCCTTGACCGGAATTCCAGCACCACTGAACCTGAATGCATTCCTGAACGGAGGCTTGGGGGCACTAGTAGACACATTCATATACACTTCGGCATCCGTCGTCGGCTGTATAGGCGGGGTGGAGGGCATGCGGTCGTCTTCCCTCTCTGGCTCGTTATCAGAACAGAGGCTGGGTGTCGCTGCGGATGCAGAGGATATCGATGGCCAGAGTGTCGGAGGGTTGTTGGCATGAGTGGTATTTGACCGCGCGGTACTAGGAGGAAGGATAGAGGCGACGGTGCGAGGGTTAGGGCGTGGTGCTTGGGTATACATGAGTTGTGATAGTAATTGTGATTGTGAGGACGACATTGACATCGACATTGATGAATTTGACGCGGATGCAAAACTCGAATCTGAGTTATTAGAAGAACCGAGGGAGCGTCGTTTGACCGCCATACCTATCATTAGACATTAATTTGCTTGCGCGAGAGAAATTATCAGGAACAACATACGGATATCGTTTCTCAACTCATCCAAATCTTCGCCGTCCGCTAACGGTCTCTTCCTCTTCTCGCCAACCCTCAAATCCGACAAATCCAGGTGACTAGCCGTCCTTTTCACCCCAACATCACTCAAACGGCCAGCCGACATTGACGCAGACGAGCCTGACCGAGTGAGTGTAGTTCCAGGGCCGACACTGGCGCTCAATGCCTCGCCTCGATCAACCTTTTTCAATTTAACGGTCTTCATCTCTTTCAGAAACGCAAGCATCTTGTCAGGGGGTATGGCGACAGCAGGCAAACCCTGCCGTTTCTTTGCACCAGGAGGGGGGTTGATGGGCATCTCTACTGGTACGGCGGTATGTTTAAGGGCTGCGCGTGCCGAGACAAAAAGGGCCTCTGGGTCGTCTGTGGTTGTTGCTATTCGAAGTGATGTTGGGGGTGGTGGTGGCGGAGGAGGAGGGGGAGGAGGGGGAGGAGGGCCATGGCGTCTAGATAACTGAGATGGAATTAGAAATTTGAATAGAAGAATAGTTTTAATAGCAACCTCTTCTTTGAGCCTGGCAATTTCTTCTTCGAGTATCCTGATTCTCTCCTTGTCGCCGATATTCTGTTCCTCATTCTCCATCGCAGCAGCCAACTCTCTTTCCTTCCCTCGTACCCGTATCTCTCCACTCGTATTAGCCTCGATGGCCTCCTCATCTAGAGCTCTTGCTTTGCCTTTTCTGTCCCGGACAGGCGAGGTATTTGGGCTAGGTAAGAGAATCGACGGACCTGCCTCGCCTTCTCCGACATGGAATCGCTCTACAGCAGCTCTGACTGCAGAGCCAGAGGGCTGTGGGTCAAAGTGTACGTGACGAGCAGGAATGTCGGTGGGAACGAGGGAGGGTGAACGGGGGAAGAGGGAACCAGGCATGCTAAAAGACGGACGACGGCGGAGAGCACTAGGCAGCGACTCGGTTTGTTCACTGAAGAGCGGGGGAGTCGGTCGTCTTGGTTTGGTTCGAATTCCATCCTTCTTACGCGTGTTGACGCGTAGCTAAACATAATTTGAACAAAAACCCAGAATTTAATTCAAAATATTTGATACTCACTGGCTCTTCATAGTACTCTTCTTCGTACTCTTCATCGGGCAACGTCCCGCCCGTCGCAGTAACAACAAAAGACCCGATTTCTCGCGACACAAAGCTGAATACGCCCGCCAGCAGACTGCGGTCTTGCGTTGCCTCGCCCATGGCAGCGTAGCGTGGTCGAATCTAACTTGGTCAACAAACAAATCCAAAAACATCCGCAGAACCAAATAACCGTCAATACCGAATTTTCCTACTCTTCCATGGCGCCGACCGAACTCATCGACGGTCGCGTTTCTCTCAAGCAATGTAAACTTGCAATCGACGCCCTTCATACCCACGAGTCCAAGAAGGAGCAACAGTCTCAAGAGACCGAACTTTTACCCGGAAAAGAGCCCAATATCTGGTTAAATGTTACCGTCAAGAAAATGCCCTCTGGCCATAAATTCAAGCCTGCTAAAATGCAAGTCCACGTCCATATATTCAGTTTTTTCTCCTAGAAAGCTAACCGTGGCCACCGCAGTCCTATCGAACACCCCCTCATCGATCCTCGCACGACCGCGATATGTTTGATCACAAAAGACCCCCAACGCGAATACAAGGACCTCCTGCAGACACACAACATTAAATTTATCTCTCGAGTCGTTGGCGTTGAAAAGTTGAAAGGAAAATTCAAGCCGTTCGAGGCTCGTCGCATGCTTTTAAAGGAGAACGGTCTTTTCCTCGCAGACGAGAGGATCATCCCATTATTGCCCAAACTCCTGGGGTCAAAATGGTTCGAGGCAAAAAAGTGATTTCCACAGTCATATCCTCCTGAAAGCACCTGCTCACAATCTCTAGACAACCCATACCAGTCTGCTTAAAACGCAAGGATTTAAAAGGCGAACTTGAGCGCGCCGTCTCATCTACTTACATGAACCAAAATCGTGGAACTTGCACGTACGTTTCGTTCATTTCCAAATTCTGAACCTTGGACTCAATCGCGACTAGGTCCATCAAGTTTGCCACCCTTTCCCATAACCCGAAGCAGGTCCTCGCTAACCTCAAAACTGCCCTGCCTGCCATCGCAAAACATATAGCGGGTGGCTGGGACAACATCCAGGCTCTTCATATTAAAACAAATTCCAGTGTCAGTCTGCCAATATGGAGCTGCACGCTCGACGACGCAGAGGGAGGACGCTGGGCCGTTGCTGATGTAGATGAGGGAGCGTCTGTGTCTGCGAAGAGAAAGGCGGAGGAGGAGGATGAAGAAGAGGAAAACAAGGAAGAGGTGGTGCAGCCGAAGAAGAAGAGTAAAGGCTCGGCGGGGCAGTCCGTGGTCGAGCCTACACCCACACCATCGAAATCCAAGGCCGTTGTGCCGCCTTCGAGCTTGAAAGCAACAACTTCTGCAAAGAAAAAGGATGCAGCATCCGAGACCCCGTCGAAACCTACCCCGATTGCAAAGAAGAAAAAGGATGCTGCTTCCGAGACCCCTTCGAAGCCTGCTCCCGCTTCCGCCGTCGCAGAGCCAAAGAGTAAAAAGACCACCAAAAAAGCTGATGAACCTGTAGCACCATCAGTGACAAAGGACGAGCTGAAGCAGAAGCGAAGTAGTGCTCCAGGAGAAAAGAAGAAGAGCAAAGTTCATGCTGTTGGTACAAAGAGCGCGAAAAACAAAATTCTAGGTAAAAAGGCTGGACAGTAGTTAGATTTACATAGGAATATTATCATCTTTTGAGGCGCGGGCCTCGTAGTAATTAAAGCGTAACGTGTTTGTCACAAGGTGTGACAACTCGCGCTCATCACTGCCGATGTTGAGCAACACGCTCTGTATTTGAGAACGCGATGAATGACAACCGCGGATGGCACCCAAACCATCGTCGTCAGGACCATAGACAGCAGCAGCAAGCCCATTTATCAAGAGCAGCATCCAACTCGGTCCAGGATGCACAGGGGCTCCTCGCGGCGTACTCTATGGCGTCGGCGAATCCTACTAACCACGGTCAGTTTAGATCTTTTCTCTATCCGACGTACGTCGTTGAGTGTGAAGTAGTTGCCAGACACTTGGACAACATGACTCTCTCAGCTCAACCACCGACTTTTATTCAACCAAGTTATTATATGCCTCAGAGCAACAATTACTCGCAAGGCAATCCTCCTCCTCCGTACACAGAATATGCGCAGGAAATATCATATGTAGGCTCTCAGCAGAGCCACAGCCATGATCCATACTGGAGGCAAACCCGAGATGACGCCGTGAGGCTATTAGGGGACTCGTCGTCTGTGACCACCTTTCCCCTTTAAAACTGGAACTCATTTTTTTTTTCAGATCATATGCCTACCAGGAACCTGCAAACTGGGCTCAGTCTTCTTCTCATCAATCCAATTACCCGACAAATTCGCTTGCCCAGGCACTTTTACAACGAACGGCACCGTCAACTGCATATCCTACACCTCCGCCTCCTGGAATCAGCAGTTCTTCGTCATCTCTTGCATTTGCACTTGGTAGACCTCCTTCACCTCCTAGGGTATACCCACCACAGCAATCCCAGTCATTTTTCGACAATTTCTTGGAACAAAAGTCTCGTCAAATAGATGCTGCACGTCGTCCCGCAACTCCTCCTCCTCCTCCTCGAGTGGCGCCCCCTGCCCCTGTACAAGAAAGTCCTGATCCTTTGTCTTTACTCAACGGCTCTCCAGCTGCGATGACACCCCGGAAACGCAAAGTTTACGTGGAGATCGTAACCCCATCCAAACGGGTTCATTCATCTCAAGTTTCACCTACCAAGACCGTTACTCCTCAAACACCCAAGGCATCTACCTCGACGGCCTTCTATAATTCCAACGCATCCCGCAGCGGTAATAAGAGCATGGCTTTCGTTGCTGTTCCACAAGTTCCTTGGGTCACGCCTACATCTTCGCGCAAGGGATCAGGCGCACCCATGTCTAGTAAAATGATTGGGAAAATGAAGAGCTATGATGATTCGCCTGATTTGGGTGGCTATGGATCGGATGGCGACGATGACGGCGTATATAGTCCAACCCGCAATGATGCAGTCAAGAGTTCTGCAAGGCGAACCGGTGACCGCGATGAACGTGGTACGTAGAGCGTATCATTATCATTGTTCATTGCATGGTGCTGATTAATGGATGCAGCACCGCTCGAGAAACTCACAGCGCTGATTGAAGAGATATTCGAGGCTGAAGATTCCCTGCCCTCCGACCTCGAGCCTTCGGACCTCCCATTAGATTACTTTTCCGCTGTCGCTACCATGGATATCTCTCGTCCCCTCTTGAATTCCTCAGTCATTCGCAAACTAACAAAATACGTCGGCTATGTCGCTCGACCAATGAAGCGTTTGCGAGGAGGCATACACAGTACTCCGGGGGGCAAGGGCCGGATGAACGAAGTTGACACTCAGGTCCTGTCTCGGCTATTGAAGATGCTAGAACGCAATGTACGTGCAGGGGAGGATGTGGATCCTTTCCGCTATGTCGCACCTGTCCGTGCATCTACCGCGTCGCCGACGAAGAAGAGCCCAAAGAAACCTGCTCGAGGAAAGAAACCTGATCGTCGTTCGAAGTCAAGAACGCCCGCGGGTTCAGATGTCGAGGGAAACAACGATAGAGACGATGCAGATTTCTCCAAAGTGGATGAGCTCACCGAGGCTGATTTCGATAAACTTTCCAAGGTCCTCGAAGTCGCTCGTGATAGCATCATTGCAGCAGACTGTTGTATTGCTCTTCTCGCTAGCGACAGGCTCACAAAACAGGTACATCTTTACCACAGCTCATTAACATGCTTTTCTCATCCTCCTTCAGCTGTACTCCGAGGAACTCATCACCGCCTGCTTAAACACGATCAAGAACCAGCTGACGAAAATCATCTATCCCTTTGTCGAAGCATCCGCCGACCTGAGTCCAAACAGCAGTACTAGCGCCGGCCTAGCTGCTAGCATTAGTCCACTCTTGCACCACCTTATATTGCATTCGTCATCCACAGCCCAGGCACATCGTCGGCAGCTCAGCGAGATGTTCCAGGCGATCTCTGCTGTACTTCCAAGGATCAATAACCTCGTCAATGCAGAGAACGTGGCCATGAGCGATACAATCATCATTCAGGCCGTTTATATTGCGATTGGGCCCTTTTTCGTGGTAGAAAGTGTTAGTGGCGACGGTGACAGTGCGCCTGGAAGTAGGAAGAAAGTCGGAGATGGTGGCGTCATCTTGAAGACGTTTGGTAAGAGTGCGATGAGAGGGTTGCGATTGGACGCCTTGGCTTTGATTAGAAGTGTGAGCCCTATGTTATCACTATTATCGCTCGAGCTGATAATTGTCTAGATTTTTGCCAACCATGAGGACCAGAGATCCTGGATTATCGAGGAGATCCTGAGTTCCTTGATCAAGCTTTCGGATACCAAGCAGAAGGCTGGCCAGTTTCGGTACATTTATTTTCCAATTACTAGGCTGTACCAAAATCCTGATTTTGCATGATAGGTTACGAGACGGAAGGTCAATACGCACCGTATCTGCCCTCCTGTTGCAGCTGGTGCAGACTTCAGCACACGACGTACGCATCGAGGCGAAGAAGATTGGCAAAGCGCGACAAAATCGTTTTGCACTGAAACGACAGGAGAGTATGTCTGAGAGCCAAGGGAAATCTCAGCCGCAGGAACCTTTTCTTGATGATCATGACATGGAGGAGATTCGTCTGTACGGCTCGGCATTGGATTCGGCGACCAAGGCTGCTAAAACCATTGTCCTTTTTCTTACACAAAGGTATGTTCAGAACCTTGTTCTATATATCAAACTCACCCTATAACGATAGATCTGGGAAAGGAAAGGCGACAAAAAACTCCAACGAAGCAGAATACCGCGCGATCTTCGACAACCTCATATCTGACCTTCTCACCGTTCTTTATTGGCCAGAATGGCCCGCTGCGAGCCTCCTGCTGAGTATCGCATCAAAATTCATGGTATTTTTTTTTCATCTTTCATTCTTAGCCATAGACCAGTTGTCAACTAATAAACAGGTTTCTTCGCTGGACGACGTGAAAACATCCCAGGCAGACAATAATGCTGTCAAGACAATCGCTTTGGACCATTTAGGTGTTATTGCTGCTCGTATCAGGTCCAGCAAGCTGAAAGTCCAGAAGACCAAACCTGAGTCTGGTCAACAACGCAAGGCTTTAAAGCCGTTGGATGAAGCAAGTATCTACGCTAGCATTTGATTCCCATGGCTAATTCAATACATATAGATTGTTTCATCTCTTAACGTAAAAGAGCTAGAGAACCTCCTAGTGGCTCATAAGGATATCGCAGTTCATTTGACCAAACGATCTTCAGAAGACCAGGCTTGTGACGTGCGCCCTTCACATTATCATTGCTTTCAGGCACTCATCTAATTCTCTCATTTCAGAGTGCCCGTGAGCTTACTGCAGCGACACTCGGCCAGGAATTGGCAGCGGCGCTCAAACAAACTAATACATGGATTGTAGACGCAGACGACGATGATGACCTCAACATCAGGGATCAATCGAAGGTGGAACCCTTTGGGCAAAGAATCAAGGATGCCTTGCGAGATGTTTGGAAAGAACCTACAGCCGATGTTTTTGATATTGGGTATGCACGTCTTTTAGCCAAGAGTTTTATTTCGTTGAACATATTGTTTGACAGGTCGCAAGAAGAAGTCATACGAATTGACCGACTCGCAGAAGAAGTTGGAACTGTTCAGAGCCTCAGGAATTCTTTCCAACCAATCTTGACCATCATATTGAACTCTTTGGATGCACCTCCAATCTTCATGCGCACCAAGGCCTTACGTGCATTGGGTCAAATCGTGACCAGTGATGCCTCCATACTAACCCAAGTGCGTCACCATTACAGCGTATTTTCATGTTCTAATGACACTTCCAGTCAAACGTTCGCAGATCAATCGAAAGTCATCTTCTTGACAGCTCCCCTGCGGTTCGCGATGCCGCTGTAGAACTGATTGGCAAGTATATGGTTGATTCGCCTGAGGTTGCGGGCGATTATTACCAGAAGATTGCCGATCGAATTGCTGTAAGGGAGCAATTCTTCTTCTTGGATTGTCCAGATGCTGACCGTTATAAGGACACTGGCCTTGGCGTCAGGAAACGTGTGATCAAACTTCTTAAATCGTTTTACAGCGTAACAGATGATACAACAAGACGTATTGACATCGCTACGCGCATTGTGCTCCGCATGCTAGACGAAGATGAGACTGTCAAGGATTTGTCACTCAAAACCATTGAAGAACTTTGGTTCCCTGCCGCTACAACCGTGCCCACCGCAATGAAGTCAAAAGGAACGTCGAATCTTCAAGATAAGGGACCCTTGCTGAGCAAAGTGGCGATTATCATGGGGACCGCTGCGAACTTTAAAGACCGTCAATCACCACTTGAGGACTTACTACACAAGATTATGGCAGACAAGTCTGGTTCTGAAGCCACATCTCTTCATTCACGATATACCGAGATTTGTGAGACCTTGATAGATGGTTTGGTTGATGCCTCCGATCTTCCTGGCTTCGTATGTACTATCTTTTTGCCGGTAAGCTAAATCTTGATCTTCATCCTACAGACCGTCTTCAATTGCATTCGAACTATCCACCTCTTTGCCTCCGCATATCCTGCGATACTCTCTGGTTCCAATGCTTCTACCTTGCTACCGTACTTGAAAAACGCTACGACGGTGAGCCAATATTTTGAAATCATTACACATTGAGCTGAATTACTCATGCCATTTTTAGCAAGAGGAACAAGCAACCTCTGATTACCTTTTAAAGATATTCAGAGTATCTATACCTCATATGCCCAAGACAGCGGCAAAATTCGCTCAAGAGCTTCAAACGGCACTCCAACCTATGATCATCAAGCCTAGCACAGGAGGCATTCAGGTTAGAGATATCGCTTTCAATACAACATACTCACATCATCTTCGCTTTAGGTTTTACAAGAGAGCGTAGCCTGCATGTGTATCGTCGTTCAGCACTTGACACATGACTTCACTAGATTGGTCAATCTGCTCAAGTCCTGCAATGGTGTGCATCCTTCTCACTCAGTAGTGATACGTTATCAACGAATCCCGTTAGCCCGCCTACAGGCAGCAATTAAGAGTCCGCCGTCGAAGGACATGTCTGCGAACGACGTACGGGCATTGTCAATTCTTATCTTCATTGTTGCACTGTTGGGTGAACACTGCGACTATGATGCCATTAGAAGGGATCATCCTGGTTCGTTCTTTGCTCTGCGGTGGAATGCTGATTGAGGCCTAATTCTCCGCAGAACTCGCCTCCGACATTACTAGCATATCGCAGGTGCAGCACTTCTTTTCAGAGATCCAGATCTTAAGCTGACCATCTGAAAGGAATCAATCATTGAGCACATTTATGACAGCCTTTTGCAACTGTATGCAAAATATACAGTTTCGTCACTCCAAGGACGTATATTGCAATGTCTTGGTGGGTTGTTAAAGAGGGGAGCTGACCTGATCAGCTAACAACAAGCCTGTCGCAGGTTTCCTTTTCCGGGCCCAACCAACACTTATGACTATGGAGCGGTCAGCCTCGATCATGGATGCGATATTTGCTTCTCCAGAAGAAGAATTCCGTGCACGACTTTTAAAAATCATGCAAGAATTTCTTATATCTGAAGCTGCGAAACATTCAGCTAAAGAGAAAGGTGTGTAGCCTGGTATTTTCCTTGGTTTTAATCCACTCATTGTCAGTTAGAAGCTTCGAGGGGGAAAGGGAAAATAGCAGATGTTAATATGGAAGAATTGGTTGGCAATACCGATGGATTTGCTGACTCTGGGTATGTCCGACATGATCGTTATTAGGGATAATGAACTTATCGCCTTCCTACAGCGTCAGTTCTGCTATTGTCCAGCGCTATCTTGGCCCAATACTGGATGCGGCTCTTTCACAAAATCCTCCAATTCAGGCTACGGCTATTGATGTCTTGAGCTTCACCGTGAAGCAAGGCTTAGCACATCCTCTGCAGGTGAATAGCCCGATGCCCGCGAAATTCAATCATAATTGATACTTGTACCAGTCATTCCCTGTCATTGTTGCATTGGAAACCAGCCCGGTGCCTCATCTTTCAAATCGTGCAAGCGCTCTCCATTCAGTCTTGCATACGAAGCATTCGTCGCTACTTAACACCCGATATAGTGCCAGTGCTCGTGCATCCTTCGATTATCAAAAGAAGATCGCTTCTGGACCTGTGCTAGGTTTGTTGTCCACTCTATAATTTGACGCATTTAAGCTAAGCTAGCTTTTCGACAGGATATCGTACTCAAGTGCCTCCGGTAGCACTTCTGCAACGGTGGTACGCCCTCGTGCGTGAAAAGCGGGCGATGAGGCAAGATTTCTTGAAGGCCCTGGTTAAAGTGTTCCAGGAGAGCCCTGCTAATCGCGCCAGTCAGGTATGCTGACTGTGACTTATTTTCACTCAGTGTTTGTTTCATCATCTCCCCTACATAGGATGACGTTGATTTTACGCGATATATGGCCGAGAACTTCTCTGCTTTCGATTATAAAACGCAGGAGGAAGTAATCACTGTCATCAAGTATCTAACTACCGTGCTTTCTACGACTGGGATGCAATTACTGGAGACCGTCTCACCTTCTCATCTGCTCTCCCATCTGCGGGGCAATTCCAATACCGTGCCTGCAGTGTCGACGCCAAACATTTCGGTGTGTTTTCTATCTATGCTCAGGTGCGCAACGTCCTGACCGCCTGTAGGATCAGATGGAGGGAGTCATTGAAGCCACTCGTACGCATCGCATTGTATATTCTCTTATCGGAAATCCTAACGTATCAACTAGCCGCCAACCCCCCTGTCGATCTCCAAGAGAGGATTGCCATTATGAGGAGCTCTGTCATTATTGCAATGGCTATGCTCCTCAAAGCTCACCTGAAAACTCTTTATTCTTTGTCAGAGGAGTAAGGCGCCATCAATTCTTACAGCAAGCCAGCAATCTGACAAATCCCATCTAGGAAATGTAGTAAATTCTCTCTGGGAAAGAAGAGCGCGATTGGGGACAAACCTGCTGTGAAGCGGCACGACAATATGACACTATCCTGGGGGCAACTGCCGTTTGCTTTGAACCCTATACTTACAACAGAAGATGTTGAATCACAAAAAGCTCGAGTAAGCCTATGTGTCTTGTTTCATGAGCTTTCATTTGACGGTCGCCTTGCTTTTCTTAGTTCCTCGAGATCTGGAACGAGGACGGTGTTAGTGCCGAACCCGAAGACGAATTCCTGTAATAACAAACAAAGTTGCTCTCTTCATTTCTTGCTTCACTGTATGCTTTTCTGATGCTTATTGTATCGAATGTTGGGCTCAAGCTTATCTCGTGGTATCGTTATTCCATGCATACTAGACTGTTCTTTTGTGTTTATCGTCGCATAATAAAATGTCTCCTGCACTTGACATTTACGTAAGCCTCTCAGAGGTTTCGCGACTGAGAGCTAACAAATGTAAATACTTCTCCTCATCATGGCAGAGGTTGCTGCGCCACTGCCGTCTGGCCCTATGCAGGACGTGGAGACTACCGCACCCCCATCTATTCCTGTGTCTGAAGAGCCAGAAAATGCGTGTGAAACCCTCTACATTCAAAACTTGAATGAGAAGATCAAGACAGATGGTGAGTTCAGTTCTTTCAGACTAGTTTAAAACTCAACAAGTTCTCCTTTACAGTGCTAAAAGCTTCTTTGAGGGGTTTGTTCAAGTCCTACGGAGAGGTTCTGGATGTCGTCGCACATAGCAATCTGCGCATGCGTGGTCAGGCGTTCGTGTCTTTTGCTTCGAAGGATAGTGCGAGCAAGGCGCTCAAAGAGGTACAGCGGTTTCCGCTATACTCAAAACCCATGGTGAACTGCTCCAGTTGTCGTTGGTTGACTAATCGTTAATCGTTTGCAGCAAATATCATTTGCGAGAACACGATCGGATGCGGTGGTGAAGAAAGTGGATGGTGGAAACTTTGAAGCGCATAAGGCACGTAGAGACGAGCATAAAAGTATGTGTTTTCTGTGCTATATCTCGATCGTATACGTTAACACCGCGTTGACATTAGAAGCCACGCGGTACTCGAACCCCTTGAAGCAAAAGTTACGCGCGAAGAGGATGGCAGCAGACAGTGCGTCTTTTACATTGTCTTCTGAGCTCCTATGATTCACCTTTGTCTAGTGGATGGCGCTGCAGCGATGCCAGCGGCCAAGCGGCCTAACGTGCAAATGCCGGACGAATACCTACCTCCCAACAAGATTCTCTTCCTGCAAAACTTGCCCGAGAATGTCACCAAAGATCAACTCATCGCCCTATTTTCTCAGTGCGTGACTTGTCCGATTTGCTCAAATACTGACTACTAACTTGACGTACCCATAAGATACCCCAATTTGTACGAAGTACGTCTCATCCCAACGAAGAAGGATATCGCTTTCGTGGAGTTCTTGGACGAGGGAAGCTCTGGTACTGCGAAAGATGCGCTGCACAACTACAAACTCGATGGAGAGAACAAGATCAAGGTCAGGTGTACCCATCCGCTCTTCACGATCGTGGCTTACATGTTTTCCTTCAGATCACATTCGCAAGGAAATAGTCTATGTACATTTGTCCTACTGTATTTTGCTTGTAACAGAATAATAATTTCTTTTTCAATATTCCTCGAATGAATCGGAATTCAATCAAGGCACATTTGAGACAAAAGATGTATATGACAAGGCAACAAGTCATCAAGTGCGTTCGCACCCATGCTACCCTCTATACTTACATGAGAACTTGCCATCGACTTGGCAAAAAAAACTAATTAAGGAGTAAAGGGTGGTGCTACAAAATGCCGGCAGAAACCGGGACGGCATTTTCCAGATCTTAGCCTCCTTCGATCTTTGTTTTCCTACACACGGCCAGCTACGCCAGAATCGGACGAGAAGAGAACGCAGGAGCGCACTGGATACCCCGCGCACTGGCGGGGAAAAGACATGGGCATACGCCAACCCAAATGGACAGCCAACAGTATGATCGGTAAGAATATTGCACACGACGGCCTTGAAGAACTCAGTCTCATTGGATTTACAGCTGGCGCGGGTGGCGGCCTAGTCGCCAGCATTGCGACATGTCCTTTAGATGTCGTTAAGACGAAGTTGCAGGCTCAGAGGGCGATACAGGGGCAACGGGGGTATCTGGGTATCATGGGTGCGTCCGCTGAAGTTTATCTACAGTGATTTTTCTTCTGACTGAATTGGATGTAGGTACTGTAAAGGATATTCTCACAGAAAATGGTTTTCGAGGCCTATATCGCGGCCTTGGGCCCACGATCCTTGGTTATTTGCCAACTTGGGCCATCTACTTCGCAGTATACGACGGCATCAAGGGTTTCTTTGGAGAGCCCCCCATGGGTGGAGCTCCGAAGAAAGACCAGGAACGACTTTACCCAGCAGCGCAGCCTAAAGGATACCAACCAGTTGCGAGAGAACATCCCTGGTCATTGCATATACTGTCGGCTATGACTGCTGGCGCAGCGAGCACGATATGCACGAACCCGTTGTGGGTCATCAAGACCCGGTTCATGACTCAAACGAAGGACGAGATCCGGTATAAGCATACGCTCGATGCGGCTTTGACGATATATCGGACCGAAGGCCCTCGTGCGTTTTATCGCGGTCTTGTGCCGAGTTTATTGGGAATTTGTCATGTCGCTGTACAGTTCCCACTGTATGAACAACTGAAGGTTCTCGCTCGTAAGTACCTATGATATGATCTTTTTGTCAAGTTGCTAATAGAGATGCAGAAGGCGAGTCAGATAAGCCGCTAACGAGCCAGGCGATCCTTTTATGCTCTGCCATTTCCAAAATGACGGCCTCGATTGCGACATACCCCCACGAAGTAGTACGAACGCGGCTACAAACACAGCGACGGCCGCTGGCGGATGACATGTCGTCGGACGGGATGATCAAGCAACACCAACGGAGAGGTGTAATCTATACCACCACGAAACTCATCAGGAAGGAAGGGTGGACAGGTCTGTATAGAGGGCTGTCAATTAATCTTATTCGTACTGTGCCCAACAGTGCTGTTACTATGTTAACGTGAGTGATTTCTTTGTGATTTTTCGTTTGCTAAAACACTTGATATGAAGCTACGAGCTGCTTATGCGCCACCTGAATTCACGGACTAGGCGATAGAGATGACATCTTGCTGACTTAGAGACTGTATTAGTAGTTGAAATGAGATGTTATTGCCGTTCTACAGGTGACCGACCGACGTTCGCGGCGGCAGTCCGTGTCCAACCGAGAGAAGTTCCGAATTTGCCGAAAAATACAAAAAAATATAAGTAAATAAATCCGTCATCACTCTCCGCATCCACTGCGCCCTTCTCCTCATCGTCTGCCATGTTGTCCAGGCAAGTCCTGCGTCGCTTCCCTGCGACTTACAGGGCTTCTTCAAAATTGTTTCCGTCCCAGCTCTTGAGTCCCAATCGCTCATATGCGATCGCTCAAGGGCCTTCTCCCAATGATGCTTTTGCGAACGGGACCAACGCCTATTATGCAGACCAGATGTATCGCCATTGGAGGCAGGACCCAAAATCTGTTCATCCTTCATGGGATGCATACTTCTCTGGGCTTGACAGCGGGCTGCCTAGCTCACAGGCTTTCTCGCCTCCCCCAGCTGCTTTTCTGCCTCACCCCGCTGACGGCGCACCAGCGCTCCATGCCAACGGTGGGGCAGAGTTGGACGTCCATCTCAAGGTCTGTATATCTTTCCGTGCCGTAGTTTAATCCTAATTTTCGGTCACTTAGACTCAACTGCTCGTTCGTGCATACCAAGTGCGTGGACACCACGTCGCTGAACTAGACCCTCTCGGTATCATGGACCCCGACCTTGCCGATATGCAACCTCCAGAACTGGAACTCAGTCGCTATGGCTTCACCGAACGCGACCTTGAGAAAGATATCACTCTCGGCCCTGGAATCCTCCCTCATTTTGCAACGGATGACCGAAAAACTATGAAACTCCGTGAAGTCATTGCGCTTTGTAAACGAATCTACTGTATGCGCCCATTTTTAACTTTCTGTCTGTCGTAAGCTGACACATAGACAGGTGGCGCTGTGGGTATTCAGTATGTGCATATCCCAGACAAGGAGCAGTGCGACTGGATCAGGGAACGTGTTGAGGTGCCCAAACCCTGGAATTATTCTGTTGAAGAGAAACGTATGATTCTTGACCGCCTTATCTGGTCAGAATCCTTCGAAAAGTTCATGGCCAGCAAATACCCTAACGAGAAGCGTTTCGGTCTTGAGGGTTGTGAGGCTCTCATCCCCGGTATGAAAGCCCTCATTGACCGCTCCGTTGACAATGGCATTAAACACATCACTATTGGCATGCCCCATCGTGGTCGCCTTAATGTCCTTGCTAACGTCATTCGCAAGCCCATTGAAGCCATTCTCAATGAATTCTCTGGCACTGACTTGGAATCACCTGCCGGTGACGTCAAGTATCACTTGGGTGCGAACTACGTCCGACCCACTCCCTCCGGCAAGAAAGTCTCCCTTTCTCTCGTAGCCAACCCCTCCCATCTCGAAGCCGAGGATCCTGTCGTCCTTGGAAAGACGCGTGCCATTCAGCACTTCGAGAACGATGAAGCGGCACACAGTACAGCAATGGGTGTCCTATTACATGGTGACGCTGCATTTGCCGGCCAAGGTGTTGTTTACGAGACCATGGGCATGCACAATCTTCCCAGCTATGGCACCGGAGGTACCATTCACCTCATAGTCAACAACCAAATTGGCTTCACTACCGATCCCCGCTTCTCGCGTTCCACTCCCTACCCCTCCGACATTGCCAAGTCCATTGATGCGCCCATCTTCCACGTTAACGGTGACAATGTCGAGGCCGTCAACTTCGTTTGCCAACTTGCGGCGGACTATCGCGCCAAGTGGAAGAAGGACGTCGTCATTGACATCGTTTGCTATCGTCGTCACGGCCACAACGAGACTGATCAACCCAGCTTCACCCAGCCTCGCATGTACCAAGCCATCGCCAAGCAGCCCACTCCTCTCACTCAGTACACCAAGTTCCTCGTTGGCCGCGGCACCTTCACTGAGAAGGACATTGAGGAGCACAAGAAGTGGGTATGGGGTATGCTGGAGACTGCTGCTGCCGCTGCCAAGGATTACGTCCCCACCAGTAAGGAGTGGCTCTCTGCGTCATGGCAAGGCTTCCCTTCACCGAAGCAGCTCGCCGAACAGACACTTCCTACCCGCCCAACTGGTACTGACGTGTCCATCCTCGAGCGCGTTGGCAAAGCCATTTCTCAATGGCCGACTGGTTTTACACCTCACAAGAACCTTGCACGTATTCTCGCCTCACGCGGAAAGACGGTTGAAGAGGGCAAGAACATTGACTGGTCCACCGCTGAGGCCCTTGCATTTGGATCTTTAGCCCTTGAAAAGATCCATGTCCGTGTGTCGGGTCAGGATGTGGAGCGTGGAACGTTCTCCCAGCGCCACGCAGTGATCCACGACCAGAACAACGAACAGCAATACATTCCCCTCAACGACCTCGGTTCGAATCAGGCTCGCTTCGTGGTGTGCAACTCCTCACTGTCCGAGTACGGAACCCTTGGTTTCGAGCTCGGTTACTCCCTCGTCTCTCCTGACTCTCTCACGGTTTGGGAGGCCCAGTTCGGTGACTTTGCGAACAACGCACAGTGCATTATTGATCAATTCGTGGCGGCTGGAGAGAGGAAGTGGCTCCAGCGCACAGGCTTGGTGATGAGTCTGCCCCACGGCTATGATGGACAAGGTCCTGAACACTCCAGTGGAAGAATTGAGCGCTTCCTCCAGCTATGCGATGATCATCCTCATATTTTCCCCACTCCGGAGAAGATTGAACGTCAGCACCAGGACTGCAATATGCAGGTTGTGTATCCCACGTAAGTTGTCTCCTTCAGGTTCTGCCAGATCAAATGCTTATTCTCCTCGCTAGAACTCCTGCCAACTACGTATGTGTATTCTCGTACACAAGCTAGGATTCGCTAACGTGTCATTTTTAGTTCCATGTCCTCCGTCGTCAAATTCACCGTGATTTCCGCAAACCTGTATGTCATGACTGACATTATTCTTGTTATATCTCACAGACCGGTTTCGTTTAATCTAGCTCATTGTCTTCTTCTCTAAAAGCCTTCTCCGTCACCCCCGAGCTCGCTCTGACCTATCTGAAATGGTCGGAGAAACCCACTTCCAACGCTATATACCAGAGCCCTTCCAAGAGGCTCTTGTCGCTCCTGAGGAGATCAAGCGCCACATTCTTTGCACTGGTGAGTCGACTGGGCTGCATATGGGTGGCTGGTGTTAATAAGACAAATTTAGGCCAAGTATATCATGCATTGTTGCAGGAGCGTGAAGACAGGGGCATCAAGGATGTCGCTATCAGCAGGATTGAACAACTTTCACCCTTCCCCTACGACCAGGTACCATTTTTTTACTTTGCTTCTGAAAGCCTTTGAAACCGTTCTGACTTCATGTTTCTTCTAGTTGACACCTCACCTTGACATGTATCCTAATGCTGATCTTCTATGGTGCCAGGTTAGTTCCGCTTTCTGTTCGTTGAAGGTTGCACAATTTCTAACGATTGTATAGGAGGAGCCTTTGAACAATGGGGCTTGGAGTTATATTGGTCCTCGCATCTACACTGCCGCCGGGCAGACACAACACCACAAGGGCAAGTACCCATACTATGCTGGCCGTGGCCCTACTAGCTCCGTCGCAACTGGCAGCAAGGTACGAGATTGTGATTGTTCTTCGACTTGATTGTGAATAATGTTCTTTCGTCAGGCCCAGCACAAGAAGGAGATTGCCATGTTCCTGCACGATGCCTTTGATTTATCCAATGGGCGTGATTAAATAATAAATACACCTATATATATATGTAATGAATGTAATGAAGAATAGCGTGGTATCGCAACCCATTGGTTGTGCTGTAGACAGTCTCATCAAACGCCGTGATGCCCACCGGCTGCGCGTTCTTTGCAATTGAACCATGGAAGTATTCTGCCGCTCACCTCTCGTTTGGCTGTCAATATAATTATTCTCTGCACCAATCTGTGTTTCGTCAGCGCTATGCGAAGAGACGGTAGCGGTCCTGTTGCCTTTGCGCATTGACGTGGTATCATTCAAAGCATGGCGCAGAAATACTTAATTGGATGCACGAGAACTGTTTGCCAGCGGAGTAGCATGAAGCCATGGATGTCTGCTTTATCCGTGCCTCTTCTAAACTCTCGTACAGTTATGCACCTTGGGCAAACTTGTCCCATCACTGCTGTTCGGCGATCTGGAATACAACCAGCAAGCCAACCACGACGACGGGCGAGACCTCGAACGTGATCTCTAAACTCTAGTCCTAGATTGTACGGTGGAATTCCATAGCATTTAAAAATGTAATTCGATACAGGATATGATTATACCAAGGTAAGCACTGGGCAGCTCGTCAGGGGCTCCCGCTTGGTATCAGTTTTTGGAAAATCCTTCTTTCTCCTCAGCCTTTTGACGCCATCCCTGGCCGCAATATCCAACAAGTATAATCAGCATTCCACTGATAAACATCAGTCCGGCCCAAACAGTATACGTCCAACCTGTGATAATAGATTGTCAGCCTTCAGGTAGTCCAATTGATGTCGTTAAATGTTGCTTACCATCTCCTAGGTTGTCCTAAACATGACAGGCTTTAACAATCATAGTTTTACAGTGGTGGTCAGCCTACCTGAAGCGGAACGGCAATTTCTATGGCTATAAAAGCAAAACCACCGCGAAAGGCGCTGTTCACTGCTACGGCAGACGAAGACCGGCCAGCGTTTGAGTCAACTACATATGCAAGAGTGCTAGCATAGGTCCAACTGCAAGAAAATTCAGTTCGGAATGCAGTGCACACAATAAATTTTACGTACATCGCGAGGAACCCACTGAAAAATAGAAAGACGCATATGGCAGCGACGTGGACATGCTTTTCACAGATCCATCCATATGCCAGAACAAAGAGAGGGAGCAGGGAAGCGCTGTATGCGACACTCTTCAAGCGAAGCTTAACCGACCGGCATTAACACCACAACCCTATACTAGAAGACTCTACTTACCTCTGGGTAGCCCACGTTCCCATTTGCCGCTTTTAGTCGTGCTAGTTCACGATCAGAGAAACGGCCACCTAGTACACTACCAGTCACAGAACCTATGGGCAAACGTCAGGTCGATCGAGATAAATAGTCTAAGGACGTACCAGCTCCATGTGCGACAAGAATAATCCCAGTCATCAATGCGTTATAATTATACCGCATGCTAAGAGTACGGGCAGATGCATAAGGTATGAAAAATCCCAAGGCAAACTGGAGACCTGAGTTTCCTTTGAGCCCGGGGATACCGCAAGTGCCTCTGAATGTTATACCTACCTGAAGCAAATAAAATCAACATATTGTTCACGCGACGCATCACCATGAAAATTGGTTTGGCTGGATTAACATCTCTCAGCCGGAGCTTGACTGAGGTTTCAGTACTGCCTTTTTCAGCGTCAGACCCTGGATTCTTTTCTGATAACTCTTCAGAGTCCTTCTTGTGTGCCAGTTGTTCGAGCCGTTGCCTGAGCAAATTCTGATAAGTAAGACTTCGCTCCTTCCGAAAAGTATCTCGGAAGAAGATAGTGAAGCAGACACAGTAACAACCAGCGACTATGCAGAGGAACCAAAATATGGCTCTCCACCCAAAGCCCGTGGTGAGGCCACCACCGAGAATGGGTCCAATCGACTATGCATACCCAAATGCGTAAGTAAAAAATGATGTATTGGGGAAATGCACAGCACTCACAGTACCAAGCAGCGGGGCTACATAGAATATACCCATCTAGTATGTTAGAAGTATATTGCATTGCGTATGAACAATGGATGGCAGGTCTTACCTTCGTACCTCTTTCCTTCGGCTCAAAAATGTCTGCAAGGGTCGCAGCGCCGATCGTGATTATAGCACTAGTTCTGCAAAACGTGTCATGCATCCAATTCAACTCTCATAATTTAAAAACTCAGACTTACCCTGTAGCTTGGAGACATCGAAAGCCAATAACACTGTACATGTATGTCAACCAAACCTTCATAGAATAACATAGCCAATACCCACTAATATATGGTCTTACTAGTAGCAACAAGGATAGACGCCACAGTAGCCATGGCTAAAGAGGTACAATATACTAGCTTCAGTGATCATTGGGACAGTGTTAGACGGCAAAGGGTATATCTTTGGAAAACAGGCATACCTTTCGTCCCTTGACCTCACTGATTGCAGTCCAAATCAACGGAGTGAGACCTTGGACAAGAATGAATCCAGATATACTCCAGCTAAATTGGGAGCTGGTAGCTGGGAGTTCCGTTTGCATTTGTTGTACAGCCGCTACAACGCTGAAAGATCAGCCAAAAGAGCGGTAGAGACCTCAAGTCATTGAACTATTCCTCACGATTTTGGATGCTCCAAGACAGCCCAGAATTCAAACATGCAGACGCGATCAGCGTCAAAACGAGGTTCTACTGAAGTATGAGTACACATTGGATTGTAATATAGGAAGAATTTAAAACCTTTTTCAGTGAAGACCACTGTCGTGGATCATTCACTACTGGCATATGCTCGATATCTGGTCGTATGGTCTCGGCTGGGGACACAATGAAGTTAGTTGGTGGGGCTGAGGTCGAGCGTGTTGGAGCATGGCTGTCGAGCGACAGCGACGACTGTGACATCGTATGTAAGGAGAAGGGTGAAGCGGTTATACCGGAGCCATACTGAATATCAGAGGTAATTTTAAGCACTCGCTTATCCTGAAAGTCATCGAAAAGTTGCCAGAGAATGCCGAGAATGAAAGAGTTTCCATCCGATCCGAAGGTCCGCCGATTCGTGTCATCTTCTTTTCAAAGTCAGGCCTGCATGCTGTTACGCTCTGATTATCGTCTACTACAAGTCGCACTCCAAGGGCGTAGTTAAAACAGTGTCGAGCTTCGTCGTTCGTCGCATGAAAGTAAGAAAAGCTCATTCCAAATCAACTGATTTCATCGGCCGATCATCGACATCATTAACCAGAAAGTCGACTCGTAGCCGACTCGTCATCCACATTCGTGATGCATGATGATGCAAGCTCTCACATTCTGCTAAAATTCTGCACTGCTGCACTCTGCAGCTCTGCTGCGCGACTGCGCGACAAGAATCTGAACTTGCTGTGTTACAGTTGGCATAAACTTTGAATGAAATTCTATTGACGGTTTACTTACAAGAACAGATCTTTGGGTACCCCAAGTTTCCTCCGGTAGCATAGTTGATCTTTCTAGAGTCAAAGGTGATTATGCATACCAAATTTCAATGTCAAAGACAGGGAGAAAAGGAGGAACAGGCCGCCTGACCTCAGGCCGCGGGTTGAACCTGACGTGCACTTTGCTCCGCGCCCGAGAGAAACGGTCATTACAGTAGTTATTACCTTATGACGTGACTTGAGGCTCTGATGCTCTCTGATGCCACGCAAGAAATGGTCATTGGTATCCCAACCCATTGCCTACTACACTAAAAATTTAACCTGTAGCACTTAGCTCACTTACGCGGATGAGGTTTTTTGGGATAGTTACACCGGAAGTCGAGAATAATGTATTCAACGGGGTGTATTGTTGCACTGTAGATGCCTTTTATTTTGATGAAAACCGACCTGAACTTGTTTCTCAAGTTGATCGCCATTCCGCAGGAGCTCAATACCCCAGCCTTTGGAAGGAATAAAAAAATCAACTCGACCAAATTTCGTGCCATATTCTGGAAAGGTTCTAGAGAACCTTTAGAAAGCTGGTGAGAACATCTATAAAACTCGTCCTGAGATTGAGCCTCGAAAGGACGTTGGATGATGCCAGGGCCGACTGTGACGTCTCGTATAGTAGCCAAAGCCAGAGGAGAAAACTTCTTGGTGACTGCCACAGCAAAGAAAAGGAGACCAGTCACTTCAAATGGAATGGATGGCAAGGCTCTACCAGATCCTCTATTCTATATACCATCGATGAAGGCCGGATGCAAAGTAACAGGCGAAGCTGTCACTGCCAGATATTTTATCGGTATGGGCCACCCTTTTTGGGAACACTCAGCAAGGGCTACCTTTGGTCAGGAGAGGTAATATCATTGTCCATTACGATACCATTGCAAAGAACAGCTTCAAGAATTGCAACGATTTTGGGACAGTGTAGTCGGTCTGCAGGCGGCAATCCCCGAGCGAAGGTGGTGTGTGCTCAGAGCTGTGCTCCGAGTACTGTGGATTGGCAGTCGGCAGTTGTCCATTAGTATACATTTGGTCTGAATGCACTTAATGGGGGGTCTTTGAACTATGATGTTCAGACATTTCTCTGGAATGCCTTGAGGGAAGTAACTGTGGAGGTCGCTGAGTGCAGGCTCTGAGAGCTTGAAAAAGCGCTCAGGGGCCAATTGTGAGAGGCAGCTGGAAAGCTTTTGTACGGGAGTGATGGGAAAATGGTCAATTGACTGCACAAATGTGTGAAATGTGTGAAATGTGTGTATTGGCAATTGAAACACACTCACAGATTGTAACATCATGGTATGAGGCAATACCTCCTTCAAAACAGAATTTCTTGTCTGATGAATGATCAGTTTAAGCTCTGCTACCTCCTGTATTAGGTCTCGGGCATAGACTATGAAAGGTTTCTCCTCGCCTCAATCAGACACCAAAGCTGTACAGCGTCTTTTAGTGGCGGCGGGTTATGGGATTGCATGTTTTTATGATAATGAAGTGACCGAACGGTTCTATGTGTGCAGGGTTTGACTGGAAATCGTCGTCTTCGCTCATGTCAATCAACAGAAACAGTAATAGGAGACCGAGAAACTCATTGTGACAAGTTCGCATTACACAAGTTGCCAGCCAGCAAAAGCAAATAGCCAGATTCCGAATAAGTGCACTTGCTTTAAAGTACTGTTAATATACTATGTATTCCACGACGCTCATTGGGCTAGATGTTTCCGGGGCGTGTATCAATAGACGCCACTGCGCCACTCTACCTACCGTAAAAGGCAAATGTTTCTTAACAATGCGACGGGACAACTATTTGACACAAGACGATTTCAGGTCACACAACTCAAAGCCCAAAGTCGCTGTCTAAATGAAAGGGGCGATATGCTGATGACTTCTAATAATGATTGTGTTTGCTCTAATTATGTCTACTGGTAATACACTAGTGTTCCATGGCGTTCATCAGGATATATGGTCCGAGGGCACCTCCCCAATACATAACCCTCAAATATTAAGTAGACCCCCCATAAATCCAACTAGATTTTCGCGTTTGATTAAGCACTCTGCTTTTCGGATACGCCCTCTACAGGTGGTGACAGTGCTTGACGTGCTGCGATGTCTTTTCGTCGAACATACCACTGGATTAGAGGTAGCGTGATGCACGAAATCGCCGCCCAAACAAGTAGGATTCCGAAGTTCATTCCCACTATTGATCAGTTAGTATGCATAGACAGCGGTTCAAGGAAATAGGCCACACCAGTGTTCTTGGTTCCGAATACAATGGTCCGCACGGCACGAGACACGTTGTAGAAAGGCGCCGCATATCCATAGTAGAAAATCTTTGGTAGAACATCAATGGGGTATATACAGACGGAAACATCGACTGGAAATTGACTCCATTAGCCCTACATGACTGACAACGAATAAAGTTAACATACTGATGATCCAGATGATCATGAAGAATGGAATGAATCTAGGTGTGAGGATGGTAATGAGGGCTTCCAGAGCAAGGCCACTAGACAGAAGACGTTAGAAATAGGTTACTCGTACATAACGCATGGCGACTCACACTGCCATCATGCCAACCCAATTCAACATCCAGAACACAAGGAATCCACTATGACCAAACCTATCACATCGCGTAACACAGGTAAGTACATGGACTTGATAAAAACAAAGAAGGGGACGCACTTCCTCGAGAACGGAACTTGGAACGCGACACTAAGGAGCGCATAGAATAACTAATAATAGATGAGTAAGGTCAATGGACAAATACAGCTAATAAACTCACGGAGATAATGAAATAGGCGCCAATAGATGACGCAAAGCGAGTGACAATGAGGGAGCGAAGGGAGAGATTACGGTTGAGCCCTGATACTTCACGGGCACCGTTCAAAATCATCTACAAAGGGTACTGAGAATGAGGCATCGAAAGAGTGCGGTATCCCACGTACGACAACGACAAACGACAGAATTAGTTGGTAAATTAGGCCTACGAATGTCACTGCTGTCGCTCTGGTAGAATTTTCAGTATCAGTACATGCATCAACTTGAAACAGGACATGAATCACGTACACAGGGATATCGAATGGCACGACGTTGTTGATAGTATAGTAGATTGGAGTAACAAGAGTTTGAGGTGAGGTAGCAAGGAGCCCAGTCAAATTCGAATGTGATGCTTGCTGGGACGCCGTTTGTACTGCGAACTGTTGTGTAACTGCGTCGAGAGTTGCAATTACCTATTCAACGTAAGCCGACATTCACCAGAGACACAAAAATGAAAATAATCATACAGAAGGATTGGTAAAGATACGGCTGTGTGCATATGATGAGATGAGGCAGGTTGTACTTGATACTGGAAACACTTACTATCCATTTTCATTACGCGCTTCATTGCCGAACACAGTAATCGCTTCGGAACCGTTATACGCCGCGTTCGGTGTTGCAATGGACGACTCAAAACGTGATGTAGACCCTGTATTTACTGCATACGAAATAGGTCTAAGAAACAGACTCCAGATTAGGCAGTATGTGAAATGACGCACTTGTAACCACGACCCATGTTTTCTCTTCCCTAACAGCATTCGCTACATCATCGAGACCATTGGGAAATAGGCTAGCATCAACTGCCGTGTATGTAATGAGACCCTCAGCCTGAACTTCTGCTGAAGTCAAAGCTTGCACAACCGATTGTCCAATTGAGCCACCGTCAAAATCCTGAAAAATGGTCACAAAGGCAAAAATTGTAACGGGCAGAGAAGAACTCACAACAACCCATCCATTGAAATTTCGTACTGGTGACTTCCACAGCGAGCCCCAGTAAATCGAAAGGATGGCAAAAATGGCAATGATGACTGCCATCACACCACCGAAGAAGATCTTGAAATAGATCTTCCTTTGAATAGCGTTCTTCTCGTCGAAGAATTGTCTGCTGAACGGTTTCTCTGGTGGTGGAGGGGCAATACTCGCGACATCCTCGATGGTGGGTGATGGAGAGTATTGTGCGTCGCTATTGGCTGTTGGCATGATGGAAACTACTTGACTGTTCCTCGATGGCCTCTACGTCGACTCCTTGAAGTGGGTATGGAAAAAAGTCCCAAAAAATGACGGAATAACATGGATTTTGTCGTCGTCTATAAAGGCGGAGACCGGATGTAATCAATGTGACACAGCATTTTACGGTTGAACGGCAATTCGGAAAGGTCCATCATTACCTTCTTCCGCCTTAGCAGGATCCATAATCGTGTTGAAAATTGCTTATATGGAACACCTGGATGTTGCGTGAGCTCTCTGGAGCGGCTGACATACATCTCACGTGTTGGAGACGTGCTCTGCAGACCTTGAATCATGCTACTGCTTTCTTTTCAATGCAATTACCAATCCATCGGTTTATCCTACTAGCGATTCTTTCTGAAGCTTCCGTTATGCGGGCACTACAAGGCACTAGAGCATTTCGACCAACCGCGCGATTCGCTCGGATCTCTAATAGGAGCTTCAATGCATCATCTCTAAGTCAAAAGAGAGTTTGTTTCAGCGTCTCCGGGCTCCTTCACCGAGTACTGATCATGACTGGCTTTCAGTAGATGCAAGTCAA
>JABAJV010008605.1:0-46126 GCA_018854895.1 Tricholoma furcatifolium
CTTCCCACGCTCCTTGGGGCCCCAGAGCGTCGCTCCCTGGCTTAGGGAATCCTCAGACTTATTCTCTTTGGATTTTCCTCTGCCAGGTGAGTAGTTATGTCCATATCATGTATTTCACCTTCTAATATACTTTGGATTTCCCTCTGCCAGTTGTGTGTGTTCCACAGCCTCCAGAGGTCACCCTTACATAGAGCCTATGGCAAAGCCTTGCGATTCACCTACCCAGCACGAGGAGAGGAATGGGACATGTACATGGATTGGATCATCTCTCTGTTCAACGGCTGGCCCATCTCAGAACATTATCGAGTCTTCGAATTTGACTTGGCGGCAAGAGAACGATCTGGACCGGGAACTCACATCCTCCTGTGTAACCAATGGGAATTCGAGGATATTAAAGACACAATCTTCTACAGGAACCTTTACTCCAAAGGCGCCAGCGGTAGCTCCAGAGGTGTTTCCTCTTCTGGTTCATCGAGAGGAAAATCAAACAGACCATGCAAACGATGGAACATGAGAAACAGGTGTCCTTACGATGACAGCTCCTGCTGGAACTCCCACGTCTGTAAACAATGCAGATCATCTGAACACTCCAAGCATCGTTGCACTCAGAAAGTCGAGGACCAAAGCAATAATGCAAAGTAAACCCAAATATTTACGATATAATTATTACGGTCTCGATTTCCCAAGCTTGAAGAAGATGACAGTTGCTTGGTCTGAATCGGCTGCGCTACTTCCCGACGTTCCCCT
Organism: Tricholoma furcatifolium; assembly: GCA_018854895.1. Lineage (NCBI taxonomy): Eukaryota > Fungi > Basidiomycota > Agaricomycetes > Agaricales > Tricholomataceae > Tricholoma > Tricholoma furcatifolium. The sequence goes on from JABAJV010008605.1 coordinate 748, forward strand.
GGAAGAAATGCTCAATCCATCGTATAACCAAACAATACACGAAAACCCAGAACTCTTTAAGATAGTAACTCCTATTAGAGTTGATGTCCTGGAACACTATCTATACGACCATCCCAACCAACCATTCATGCAGTCGGTTTTGCGTTCGCTCCAGGAGGGATTCTGGCCATATGCTAAACCCGTCCTGAGCAACTATCCAAATATTCACGACATGTCTTTTCCGACTCCTGAAGACCCAATAGAAGCAGACTTTTTACAGGCACAAAGAGATATTGAAATTGAAAAAGGGAGGTTTTCGCATGCCTTTGGACGACATTTGTTGCCGGGTATGCATAGCTCCCCTATACATGCTGTGCCTAAACTGAAATCAAACAATTTACGACTCGTAACGAATCACTCCTTTGGCGAGTTTTCACTCAATTCCTTAATCCCTTACGAAGATATTGCTGGAATGCCTTTAGACAACATGCGCCACTTTGGCAAGTATCTTCTCAAATTGTGACAAACTTACGATGGGCCTCTGGTATTATGGAAGTCTGACGTGCGCAAAGCATATAGACTATGTCCCATGCACCCTATCTGGCAACTTAAACAAATCGTTACTGTCGACGGTCATCGTCACGTAGATCGGTGCAATTGCTTTGGGGGCAGGGCATCCATGAACTGCTGGTGCAGTGTCTGCTGTTTAGTGCTATGGGTTGCAAAACATGTGAAGGAAATCCACGATATCTTTTGCTTTAATGACGACAATTATGGCACCGATGAAATAGGCAACAAAATGTTCTACGCGCCATACCAGAAGATGTTGCCTAAATCTCAAGCGACACTTCTGTATCGGTGGGATGAAATTGGAATTCCACACAAGCCCATGAAGCAGGTCTACGGCGACACGTTAACTATTATTGGCATCCGAGTAGACCCTAACGAAATGACGATGACACTAGATGTCGAAGCCAAAACTTTGTTAGTGGTGGAAATGAGATCACATGCGGAACAGAAACACCACTCGTGCAAGGCGTGGCAACGGCTTGCAGGGTGGGTCAATTGGGGACTTAATGTCTTCCCACTCATTGCTCCTGCTCTCTCCAATGTGTACGACAAAATCAACAGCGTACCAGAAAAATCGAACACTCTTATCTGGTGTAATAACACCATACGTGATGATCTTACATGGGGAGCAGATCACATAGAAAAACTGACTGGAGTATATCTTCTCAATTCTCTCACTTGGGACGATTGGGAAGCGGATTTTGTTCTAGAAAGTGACGTGTGCCCTACTGGATTGGGCTATTGGATTCCCTCCAACTTCATGGGCTATCATTGTCAATTTCTTGAGGCCGCGGACCAAAGTTTATCATTCTATCTCAAAGCCCTGGCCCTGGTCTCTGCATTGTTCCACGTTCTCGAAAATGCACGTCACCCTGTCAAAGTCCTCATTAGAACGGACAGCTCCAATTCAGTCATGATCTTCAACTCTTTGCACACAAAACCTTTGTATAACCCCATCCTCAAATTTGCGGTCGATCTTCTCATAAAAGGAGACCATACATTAAGGGTAGTCCACATTCCAGGAGAAGCAAATGTTATCGCTGACTATCTATTGCAAAACAAGCTTGAAGAAGTGAAAGCCTATTCACCAGCTCTCAAAATTTTTATGTTTCAACCCCCTGCAGGTTTAGTTGGGGGTGAGAGGAAATGATTTCTTGGTTACTGGGCACACAGGTTTCTTGTCGCGAACTGTGGCCCAAGGACAAGCTCCAACACGAATTAAGTGTGGCGCTTAGTGCATGCATTGCTGACTCTACCAGAAAATCTTATTCATCCTCTCTAAAGAGCTATTTACAATTCACAGAAATGCATAACCTCCCATTTGAGCCTTCCCCTGAAACTCTTGCGTACTTCGTGGTGTATATGTCACACCATATAGAACCAAGATCTGTCGAAAAATACCTCTCCAGAATCATCAATCAATTAGAACCACTCTATCCTGAAGTCAGACACATGAGGCAAACCCCTTTAGTTAGGAAGTTCCTTAAAGGTTGTCTTCGACTTTACTCTAACCTGATTAAACGCAAGCATGCTCTCACGGCAGCTGACCTCGACTTCGTCACAAACTCGCTCGACCACTCTCGACTTCACGACAACAAATTATTTCTCTCTTTGTTGCATACAGGTTTCTATGGTTTACTTTGTCTTGGCGAGCTCACTGACCCCAATGACCCCGACCTTCGTGATTGGAAGAAGATTATTTCCATCACCTCTGTTTATATCTCCCGATCCCACTACAAATTTCTACTGCCCACCAATAAAGTTGACCCTTTCTTCGAAGGAAACAAGATTATAATATGCTCAGACATTCACTTGCAAGACGCAATTGATTCATTCATGGCTTACCTATCTGCTAGAAACTCCAAGTTCCCACTGCGCAGAGAACTGTGGCTCACGAAAAAAGGCACCATCCCTACCAGATCCTTTTTCATCTCAAGGATTCAACGTTACTTCGACGATAATATAGCTGGCCAATCTTTGCATGCCGGAGGAGCTACTGACTTGGCTGTGAAGGGAATGGCGCCACATCTAATCCAAGCTGCCAGAAGATGGAATTCTGATGCTTGGCATAGGTACATCAGAAGGAATCCGGTGCTCCTGCATGCATTCGTGAGAGCCAGGAAACATATTATTATTGGAGACTGACCTTCGCTCTCTATTTCTTATTGTTCCTCACTTGTTATAGGATATAGGCATACATTAGATCGCGAATATATAACCGGCGTGGGACCCGCTCTGCGAGCTATCCTGACAACGCTCGGTATTTGCCCTAACTGTGTGTGCCAGTCAGGAAAACTCCCATTGGAGGATATACAAGATGTCATGAGTTCAATCCTGAGAAAATGCAAACAATTTCTAACCTATGAAATGGAGTAACTGATTATAAAATCATTGCATATTCTGATAAAACAGAAACACCTAATGATCATATCGTAAAAATGTTGCAATTTTTCATCTCAAGTAGTTACAGTACTAGTTAGGTTTCGAAAGTATTGAGCACTATGGAAGGCTACAAAGCAGCTATGAAGTAGAACACCAGAGCTACTGGCAGCTACTGACAGCTACTGTAGCAGGAGTGATGGCTATTTACATCTTTATAAAGGGGGACTTGTCTACTCAAGGTTTTCAATCTATGGAGCCTAAATAGCTCTACATAGATTTGTCTCATTTTCCTGATGAAGTCATTGCGCCAACTCTTTGGGAGCATGTGTATCTCCAACAAAACCAAATTGCTAGGAGAGAAATGTTCCCAGGACAGCGGAACATTGAACAAGACAACAGACTTCAAGTCGCGATACGAAGATAGTTGGCCATTTAAATTCTCCAACAATAGTACCTCATCACCCAGATCTTCTTCAAGGGTCTTGAGATCGTACCATTCATTCTGTACAGACCAGTATTCCAACAGAGGCATAGACAGGCCTGACAGGGGGAGTAGTGCATCAGAGGTAGCATCAGACCAATCGTTGGTGTAAAAATTGAAACTTTGAAACCTGTGTGCATGATTGCACAACACCTGCAAAATTCCTTTGACCGCATTCCAGAAAGTTTCCGAATTGTTGTTGTTCACGTCATTTGAGAGGTGAACGGAACGGTTAAAAGATTGAAGTCAATGGTGAGAGGCTGGGATTTTGACAGGGTAAGGAATCTTTCGACGTGTGGACGCTCTCGCTTGATACTGTACTATTTCGACCGAGTGTTCTGGTCACGCGTCACAGAGGACCAAGAACAGAACACTTTTGGTGGGTGTCACGAATCACGGTGCCAAAAACTCTCCAAAAATGTGTTCAAGACAGGTTCAGAACCCTCCGGGCCAGGCGCTCTGTGCCAAAAATTACCATATATAGTATATGAGAACACATATCTTTGAGAACACCAAGTGTCACGCATCACAGGCCGCGAACACTTGGTCGAAATACTACAGTATTCGATGTGTTTCTCGTGATGTGTTGCTCTACTTTGATCAACATCCACATGGCGGAATTCTACAACATAGATGCGCGCCAACGCCTACAAACTTGCGAAAGGATAGGGTGTGGCACAGGTATAGGTAAACCTGCGAGTGTTACAGGTAAAGGTATTGCAGGTACAGATACAGGTTTTGATTTTGCTCACCTGTGCTAAACCTGTGGCAATACTCGCACAGGTTGCAGGTTCTTGCAGGTTGTCACATGATATATATAAAAGCATTAGTATAAAGGAGATTTTAGAGAAATGTCTACTTATACCATCACTTTTACTTATTTATGACATTGTTACATGGTTTGATTATATGACTGCATATCAAACATACTCAGAAATCTTGCTACTCAAGCTATTAGATTGTCAATTCAGTATTTAAACTGCATATAATAGTTTGATCACTATGAATTTTGTATTGAATCATAAATTTGCATAAATATTGACTTAAAGAGTATTGGTATAATGATCTATTATAGTTGACAAGTCATTTATATCACAGGTTATACCTGCACCTGTGATACAGATTTAACACAGGTACAGGTTTTATTAATACAGGTACAGGTTTGATACAGGTACAGGTTTCACAGGTACAGGTACAGGTTGAGCCAAAATCACCTGCAGGTATACCTGTGCCATACCCTACGAAAGGATAATGGCAGCCCATCGGGACGATGGTTTGCCAAAGGTGCACTGCCTGAATACTTCTGTAAGGAGCCCGAGAGGTAGTTCAGATATCGGTGAGCCTAAAGGCCGATTTGAAAGTGCACCATTTGTACTAGAGTTCATGCTATGGAGCCTCGTTAGTCAAACCTAGCTGAACAGTTCGGTCTACCTGCACTCACAGTAGGAGAGAAGAATGTTGAGATGTAATTCAGCCAAGATTTTGAGTTTTATATTGACACGAAGGGTGGTCAAACCAGTCAGAGAATAATCGCCCAAATGTCTTGAAACAATCTCTGCGAGAGGAACGGCATCACACGGTGGCAAGGGCGAATACAATAGCCATTTGGAGAAGACTAGATCCACGACGTGTGAGATAAAAGACAATGAACCTTCTACGCCCAAGTCGTAGACTCGTAACCATAGGTACGAGCACGTGCATGCACTGCTGGTGACCAAAACTTTTTCCGTGAGAAAAAAGGGCTTGGAAACAGGTCATACCTCTTCCAATGCATTTTTCCAGACGAAAAATAAAAAATATTTTGTAGGGTAAAAGTTGAGACACATGTTTTCTTTTTTGCTTCCTTTTTTCTGCTAGAATCTGAATAGTATTTCATTGAGAAAAAGTAAAAGAAACAGGTTATACCATTTCAGGAGCCTTTTTACTTCAGAAATATCATTGAAAATTCCCTTTTTAGGCCAATACTACATTATAAACAAGAAATGTTAAATTTTTCCAGTATTTTTATTCTTTAGAAATGGTATGACATGTTCTTTCATACTTTTTCTCAGTGAAATATTATTCCGATTCCAGCAGGTAAAAGGGAGCAAAAAAGGAAACATTTGTCTCAACTTTTACCCTTCAAAATATTTTTCATTTTTGCTCTGGAAAACATTGGAAGAGGTATGACCTGTTTCCAAGCCCCTTTTTCTCACGGAAAAAGTTTTGGGCACCAGCAGTGATGGCGTTAATAGTCGCGTCTGGGAAGGCCTTCGTCTTGATACGCATATTAGCACTCCTAACTATCTATGTAATGTATAGACGATTGAATTTCGACCTTACATACCGCTGGTACACTACTAACAAAGTAACAATCTCAAGCGTACGCTACATGAAGCTGATTTTTAGTCATTCCCAGTATATTTTCGAAAAATGCGTCATGGCTCAAGTATTGCGATTTATCACTCAGTAACTCAAACCATACTCAGACTGACGGATCTTTGCCCCAACGAAGAAATCGATCGAATTGAATAAATAGGAGTGTCTACATCGTGCGGCCCTTCAAGTTCCCATCCTTCCTCTCAAGCTAACTCGAAACGCGGTCATGGTCTGACGAAAAGATTCTAAAAAAGAACGTGGAAATGGGGCATAGAATCTGTCAGCGTGTCATAGATAATTCAGTGAAACGATAGACCAGATGTCATGAAAGGGAAATACCTAATAGTACGATGGTTAATTGCTTATGAAGCTTAAACGCGCCATGCGAGGGCACCTCAAGCGATGACGCAGTAGCTGCTCGCATCGTTACTATGTTCGACGGGGAAGTCGACAATGTCGGAAACGGTCTCGAAGTGATCCATGGCTAATAAGAGGGTGAGGGTGGTTAAAGATGCGAGTGGTTGTCGAGTGGTTGTTGTCGAGTGGTTAGAAGGACCAAGGCGAGCTAGTTCCTGGGGATTTCTATCCCATACAGACGGCCTTTATACGTTGACCTTCAAGGGCCAGATCCCCTCTGCTTGCACGTCGATGCTGTTCATCCCAAACGAATGCGCCTCTTATTGTCTTTCGGCAAAGTAAAACTCTAATTAAACTTTCAAGGCACTGGTTTGTGATGTACCTGAAAAACACAATAAGAAGTGGCGCAATGCAAGGATTTCTGAGCAAAGTTCACCGATCGTTAACAATAAAACAAGGCGGGCAGGGCAGGCACGATATGACACATCTTATAATACGCCACTGTTCTTCAGGAGGTTGTGCAGAGTTATGCAGCCTTTACAAATAACAAAACAAGGCGGGCAGGGGCGAAGTATGACGCATATTATACCACTTTTTCTTCCACAAGTCGCACGGCCTTATGATTCGTCGATCCTAGTTTATGTATAAGGACTAGAGTGGCCAAGTTTCATTGATAGTACCATCCTAGGCACTAGAGCGAGCTACAAGATGCGCTCGGAGATACACCTGTATCCTAACTCGGAGACACAGAGAGTCAGAGGGGAAAGTATAAGTAGTCCCGCAATGGTCTTCAAGGCTGCCAGGCAAGGGATTGGAGCCATAGCTCGTCGAACGGTAAAGAGGCTCGGATGCAATGTGAGCAGCGAACCAGGAAGCATTGAATAGCATTTCGGGAAAACGCTGAGTAAACGTGCGTAGGCTCGAAATCTGCCGTGCTAAGTGGACAGTGTAGGGAAAGGAGGAGCATCAACCTCTTCTCAACTTCCATGAGGCCTAGTTCGAGCTTAAAGTGTAGCCAAAGATGAATAAAGGTAAGCCTTCAGAGGCTAAAAAATGAATTCAGCCCGACGCGCATGAAACTGCATCCTTCGAGTGTTGCTATGTTGTAGAGGTCGTTTAGGAAGAACTTGCAAGTGCTTGGCAAAGTGCAACCGCACGCCCCTAATCGGTATGTCACGTGGCTTGATAGCCGAATCCCGACGGTCCGTCGTCGCGTGTCCGAACAGCACATTTTGTCTCGTCATCACCTCTCCTGCGTTCCCCTTCCACCATACGATCGCACTGAGTGCCGTCGCAGGAGCCTGGCCTTCTGTACTCCCGGCTCTCTTAACCAATAGGTCGCCTACAAATCACATAGTCGCTCGGACACACACGGAACGCAATGTCTCTTATTTTTACCATCTTTGCGCTCGTCTTCGTGACGCAGCTTATTTCCTGGATCGGGCAGAACGTTTTATTGGAATTGGTGCGTCGGAAATGCTTTAGGGTATTTGGTACATCACGCTGATGAAATAATCCACAGGCATATTCGCTGTATCTGCGTGTGTTCCACTCGTCGATGAGCGCTCAGCTTCGGGAGAAAAAGAAGGAGGTGCTTAGCACGAAGGCAGAGCTATTGAAAACCAGCGCACAGGATCAGTTTGCGAAGTGGGCGAAGCTACGACGGAGCGTGGACAAGGGGTTGGCAGACCTTGACAAACTTAGTGCGTTGCGTCACTGCTGTTTAGGCTCTTCGCGACGCGTCGGGACTAACCTATAAATGCACTGATAGATAGTGATGCCGCATCTACGAGAACGGCTTTCTCGATGAAGTTTAATTCAGCGATTTGGCTGTTGACGACGGGCGTGCAGTTCTTTGTGGGTTGGTGGTATAGAAAAGCAGCCGTGTTTTATCTCCCGCCGGGGTGGTTTGGCCCCTTGGGATGGTGGCTGTCATTCCCATTTGCACCCGCAGGTGAGTACAACGGATCGTATGCGTTGTGCTGTCGTGACATACCTTCTTTCAGGCTCTGTGAGCGTTGGAGTGTGGCAGATGGCGTGTAAAAGGGTGATTCTTATCGGTGAACGCGTTGTAAAGGATCTATTGGGTGAGTAAACGCGCTCTTCTTTCTTGTGTCCTGACTGATGCAAGTTCCGTATAGTGTCTTCGCAACCTATGCCTGAGAATAATGCCCCGAAGGAGACATCTTCTGAAAAGAAGGTTAGTTGACTGTGTTGTAGAGATCGTTATCCTGTATGTATTAGGGCATATTGAACACAACCTTTGTGCTAATTATTTGGCCTGCCAAACGGCGACGGGAGCCCAAAGGCGGAGGACCGTTCGTGCGGAGAGCCATGACGTTTAAACTTGAGCTGTCCCTGAAAGGTATGCTTTTCAACGGAGCTATGGGTATTATCGAGGATGTTATCCGTATACTTACTATACATGGGTGGTACGGATGTCCGGGCTCGCGTATTATAATCGTGTAACGGCAGACCGTGAAAATGGATTCATGCAAAGGAGAATGAAAAGGACGGAACATGTGATATGGTCGAGCCGGCGTGGCGCGATCCCCTTTTGGAATCGGACGCGGACACGGAGAGCCGACCCAAATTGGAAACCTATTTAGAGTGTTTTGCGTATCATCATGTTATCTCACAGTCTGTCTATCCTTCCACCATGGCAAAAGGCGTACAGATTCACTCCAAAGTAGCTCCACAGGCTCAGGCTGAGCTCTTCACTGAGGGCGCTCTTGACTTCCTCGCCGCCCTTCATAGGACCTTCGAGGCTACCAGGCAGTCTCTTCTTACTGCTCGAGAGGACGCTCAGCGCAAGTTTGATTCGGGTGTCGCACTTGATTTCCCTCCAGAGACTGCGAACATTCGTGCTGCGCCTTCATGGCACTGTGCACCCCCAGCTCCTGGTCTCGAAGACCGTCGCGTCGAGATCACAGGCCCAACGGATCGCAAAATGGTCATTAATGCCTTGAACAGCGGGGCTAAGACTTTTATGGCTGACTTTGAAGGTGCGTCCTATTGCCTTTTCATGCTGACTGCGTTGCTTACTCTTTCTAAGACTCAAGCGCACCAACGTTTGCGAACATGGTCAATGGCCAGATCAACCTTCGAGATGCAGTCAGGCGTAAAATTGACTTTGAAGCTGGTGGAAAGCAGTACAAGCTCTCTGCTGAACCCGCTGTGCTCATTGTCAGGTATGTACTGTCGCCAAGCTGGAAGTATCCCTCTCATCGTCTTTAGACCTCGCGGATGGCACCTTGACGAGCCGCGGATGACTGTCGACAATGCCCCTATTTCAGGGTCTATCTTTGACTTCGCCCTCTTCTTCTATCACAACGCGAAAGAACTCATCAAGGCGGGCCGTGGACCATACTTCTATCTGCCAAAGATGGAACATTACCTCGAGGCGCGTCTTTGGAACGACATCTTCGTCTTTTCTCAGTCATACATCGGGATACCTGTGAACACTATCCGTGCAACGGTTCTTATCGAGACTCTTCCGGCTGCATTCCAGATGGAAGAAATCCTGTTTGAGCTGAGAAACCATTCTGCAGGGCTCAACTGTGGTCGGTAAGTAAAGTTGATTCGAGTTGATTAGTAGAGATTGCTGAGAGGAGATTAGATGGGACTACATTTTTAGTTTCATCAAGAAGCGGCGAGCAGACCGAGGAGCGGTGCTCCCCGACAGGAAGGACGTGACCATGACGGTCGGCTTTATGGATGCCTACGTCAGGCTCCTCATCCAAACATGCCACAGGTACACACGTCACGCGCCGTCTATTTTTCCACTCCACTCATCCTTCCAACAATAGGCGCAAAGTTGCAGCAATGGGTGGCATGTCAGCCCAGATTCCAATCAAGGACGATCCCAAGGCCAACGACGAAGCAATGGCCAAGGTCCGAGCGGACAAGCTCCGTGAAGTCACCGCTGGTCACGATGGCACATGGATTGCCCACCCCCTCATTAACAAGATCGCCCGTCAAATCTTTGACGAAAACATGCTTGGTCCCAACCAGGTTAGTCTCGCATCTCGCATGTGTTTATGTCTAGCTGTAACTCACCCGCATCCCGTGTAGTATCACGTTCTTCGCCAGGACGTCAAAGTCGCAGCTGCGGATCTTCTAAACACCAAAGTTCCAGGAAAGATCACCGAGCATGGCGTGCGCGAGAACGTCGAGACGTCGCTCGCGTACACCTCGGCATGGATCGGCGGTAACGGGTGCATCCCACTCAACCACCTCATGGAGGACGCTGCGACCGCTGAGATCACGCGCGTGCAGCTGTGGCAGTGGGTGCACTACGGTGCCCGACTGGACTCAGGGCGCCCCGTCACGCTCGAGTACATCGATGCATTGGTAAAGGAAATTGCGCCGGGGGTCAAGAAGATCGCTCCTGGTGTGAAGGAGGAGCATGTCCGTGTTGCGGCGGAGTATTTGACCTCGCAGATTAGGAAGCCGTGGCCCAGCGAGTTCTTGACGAGCGACTTGATGCCGTATCTGGCGATTGCAGATGGGGTTGATCCAGCGTTCCAGAAGGCGTCGTTGTAGGAAATGCTTAGTCGCGGGTTCAGTTCTTGTTTCCTTTGTTGGGACTTTCACAAGCCGCCTAGTGTATAATAGGATTCTTTATGTTACCTAACACTGTACATCTATACATTGTCAAATTCCTTGTCATGATCAACGTTATGACGCATGCATGAAAACAAACCAATTCTTCACTCTCACGGAAGGCATTCCATCTATGGCGCACTCTGGATGCCTGTTGTTATCTGACATGAATGCGGTGTTGCAACTCACAGGTCATAGCCCGACCATAGCGCTGGAAGCAAGAAATCTTGCAATTGCTCAGCACTAAATCTCCCGGCCACCAAAGCATTCATTGAAGACCAGCAGGGATATTTTCTCCGAAGCACGTTGAAGCCAGGTGTTGCGAGGAACTCTTCAAAATTTCAAAGCTGGACACCAAGCCAATTGTTTCCGCCGTCTCACACACAAGAATCCAGGGATGCAGAACCATATTCATGTGCATGTCATAATTGTGGGTGGAAACATGGATGCTGCTGCTGCTGCGACGACTTCTGCAAAGACCCCTGCCCATTCTCTATCAAATGTCTGGCGAGTTTAGATGTTCAACTTCGTCCTTCTCCAGTGACGGCGCTTGGCGTTGTACTGTAATCGAAAAAATGCACATTCAGCATGACGTTACACCACCGAAATCGACCGTTCAAACCTGGATTTTTGTGTCCGTCTTGAGGCGGAACCATTGGGGGATCGGCCTAAACAGGATCGCTAGTCAGAATACGAAATTGGATTGGGATGGCTGAGTCCAACGCACCTGTTTTGCCGTCCTGCCTTAGCGAGAATTCTTTTGGTGCGGAAGGTCTTCTGGGAAGGCTAAACAGAACCAAGGTCGTTAAATCATCGTCTATACGGACATTGCAGAGCGTCGAAGCATACCATCGTCGTCGGCGGGCGTTGTTGGTGTTGTCGGACGGATAGAAAAATAAGGTTTGTCGGCTTGAACCGACTGTATAGTTGTTGTCCCGTGCTTTCCCAAGCCGGATAATGCCGAGAACCAGATTTCGGAGATGACCGTGGATCGTGGGAACGACACGTCGTCGCGTGGGTGTGCTATTTTAAGAATCCCCCGCAACCTGGACCACCTCATATCCCGACAACCATGAAACTTCTCCACTGGTTCCCTCTCGTCCTCGCTGCTGCGGCCTTTGCTGCCGATTCGGAGGCTTCTCAAGAGGCTCCTGCGGAGCTTGTCATTGATACCACATTTAAACCTGAGGAATGCTCAGTTGCTGCGCAAAATGGTGATAGGATCCAGGTTCACTACGTATGTTTCGTTCATTGTGTTACCTTAGAGAGGGGGTAGCTGAAATTTCCCTCGTAGACTGGTAAACTTTTCTCCACAGGATCCAGATTCGATTCGAGGTTCGCATTAAATGTATAAGTGCACTCCATTCTTGTTGACTCGCGTGTTCTGTAACAGTCTTGACCGCGGCAAGCCCTTCGGTCTTACACGTACGCACCACAAAGCCTACGCGCATCATTCAACTGTCTAACGTGTTTTTGGTTCTCCAGTCGGCGCTGGCCAGGTTATTAAAGGATGGGACCAAGGACTTGTCGGCATGTGCGTAGGCGAGAAGCGCACGCTTACTATCCCCCCTGAGTTGGGATACGGTACGTTATCGTGTTTCAGCTATGTGCGTCAAGAGGTTATGGAACTCATACGTCGTTAGGTGCCCGAGGCGCAGGCGCCCGCATTCCCCCTCATTCCACTCTTGTCTTCGAGACGGAAATGATGGCCATTGACAGGCCGGCACACCAAGAGCTCTGAAGGGTTGTTCTACAAATACTGGGTATCTCAGAGCTCAATATCACTGGTTTGACATTGGATTACGTTTCGACCCCTCAGTTGGGCGCATGTGTGCTCCGACAGGGGTCCTGCGCTTCACCATCGTGTATCAGCTTTAGCAACCAGTCCGGGTAACACTTGTTAGCGAAAGGCATTCTAAGGTCTTTGATGGTTTCTGTTGGGGTCAGACTTATTGCTTAGATGCAGACCGATACATTGAGTCATCTTTTTACCGAACCTGTCCTATTATCTTCAGTGCGTCATCACTTAGGCTGACCTGGCGATCTGAGCACCAGCACTAGTGCACACGATATTCGATTCACTTGATGTTTGATATTCTCATAGATGCAATCCCTTGTAGCGAGAGCTGCCATCGCGCAATGCACTCGACTACAGAAAATTACTCATATGCGCCAACTTCGACCTCTTCTGTTAAAAACCTACCAGGAGGCGTGCGCCACATGGGACGCATGCTGCCGTCCATATGACAGAGCTTAAAATTTTACAGATGTACGAGTATTATGGTCTCTACGTCGAAGCGACTGGGAATGCATACGTGGGGGCATTGGTTGCGCCAGCTGACTTAGGAGATTGCTCGGCATGCAACGGGAGGGCACATTGTCGCATATCCCCTCATGAAGTTTCACAGGGCCATAAACTCAGATCGAGCCCCGCCGAACATCAGGCCTATTTGTTTTCCACGAGGTAGAAATGTTCACCAATTGACCTCTTTGCTTTAGACTGTTGAAAGTGCAACTGTATAGGCCAGAGTCGGTTTCGGAGGAGCATACGAAGCCTCTATAAATTCATAATGATGCATCAGTGAGACTCACAACGCAAAGAAAGATTTGTCACTTCTGGAGCCCTTTCTGGGAAAGAAGGGCGGCTTGGTAGCCGCCTCGATTTTCACGCGGTTTGAAGTGGGACTGATGAGTATTCCTTTGGACAAGCTATAAGATGCATTCTCAAAGCCTCCAACTACGTATCCGAAGGGTGGTGCGAAATAAAACGTACTCCGAGTGCATAGGCATCGTCTGGGTGTATCAAACTGATTCTAGTAAAAGGATGGGCCTCACTGGGAGTTGAACCCAGGACCTCCTGCATATGAGATGAACCCAAAGCAGGAATCATGCTACTAGACCATAAGGCCGTTGCATTCTGCGCGTGAATGCTGATCCCGAAGGTAGGAGGAGTGTTTAGGCGTATTCCACCTTATTGTGTACATTTTTTGCCGCCGACAAAGGCTTCCTAGGCGCGTCTGAAGAAGGCATCTTTCTTTGTACAGAGGCGCGGAGTCGGCGGATCAAATCACATTCCGACGCCTCCTCCGACTCTCTACATCAAGTGAGCACGAAAGTCTCTGCCCAATGGGTCCAACCTCAGGATCTCTTTTGCCTTTCAGTTTATATTTTTGATGGCTAGTATCAAGTCGGCACCCTTTATTTTAGAGCTACTCTAATGTGTATGAGAGCTACATTAGGTCTTAGTACACCGTGACTGGTGTCAATTTCTCCATGAATTTCTTGGTCTAATCGTATACTAACCAGACACTGATTTTTTAGCGCGTGGATGTATTAGGAACGTGAGCGATGTTGAATAGTCACCTCATTGCGGCTGCGCCACATTCTGCAAGGTTTCGAGCGGTACGTTATGCTCAGTAAAATATATGAAGCGCTTTTGACTATCTTCAGTGCTTTTCGGTGACGAAAGGTCGGCCCGGGTGCTTACATGGCATCCGAATATTTTTCGCATTAGACAGGCTACAATTCCTTGCCTGCTCGAAGACCATTGCGAGACTCTTTCTACCTTCCCTTTGATTTTCTGTGTCTGCTATTCCAGGTATCGGTCTACCTCCGAGTATGCTGGCAGTGTACCTCCGTGCATCTTGTAGCTCTCGTGCCTAGGACAGTGGATGCTATCAGTGAAACTCCCCAGTCATTGGTAAACATAAACTAGGCCCGAAGAATCATAAGGCTGTACAACTTGTGAAAGGCCGCCACCGTTCCTTGAGTTAAGGGACGGTGGTATGTATAATATGTGTCATACCACTGCCCGTCTTGTTTCGCGATCTGTAAAGGCTGCATAGCCCTGCACAACTCCTGAAAAACAGTGGCGTAAGATGCGTCATATGGGCCCTGCCCGCCTTGTTTCACTGTTAACGATCGGTGAACTTTGCCCAGAAAACCTTGCATTGCGCCACCTTTTATTGTGTTTACCAGGCACATCACAACCCAGTGCCTTGAAAGTTTAATTAGAGTTTTACACTTGCTGAAAGACAATAAGACGCGTTTCGTGCCTAGAGCGCGCGGCACAGAAGGCAATGAGTGAGCTGGAAATGAGGGTGAGGGTGAACAACATCGACATACAAGCACAGGCAATCTGGCCCGTCGAAGAAACGCATAAAGGCAGTCTGTACGAGATGGAAGTACCCAGGAGCCAGCTCGACTTGCAAGTGACTTCTAACCACTCGACAACCACTCTCGCATCTTTTAACCACCCTCACCCTTTTATTTGTCATGGATCACTTCGAGAACATTTCCGACATTGTCGACTTCCCCGTCGAACATGATTCCGGCGATGCGACCAGCTACTGCGTCATCGCTTGAGGTACCCTCGCATAGCGCATTAAACTCCATAAGCAATTAACCATCGTATGTTTTTCCTTTTCATGTCAATTGTTTCACTGAATTATCTATGACAGAGATTCTGCGCCCCGTCATTCCACATTCTTTTTTGTTCGTTTCAATGCAGCAATTCCGCATTAGGATATTCTCGTCAGACCGTGAC
Source organism: Tricholoma furcatifolium (assembly GCA_018854895.1). Taxonomy (NCBI): domain Eukaryota; kingdom Fungi; phylum Basidiomycota; class Agaricomycetes; order Agaricales; family Tricholomataceae; genus Tricholoma; species Tricholoma furcatifolium. The sequence goes on from JABAJV010008605.1 coordinate 16,026, forward strand.
CATGATGTTTCGGGTTAGCTTGAGGAGGTGACTGGAACTTCAAGCTTCAAAGCTTCAAGGGCCACACGATGTAGACACCTCTATTTATTCAATTCGATCGATTTCTTTATTGGGGCAAAGACAGTCTGATCATGAGTTAGTACTAAGCAATGTTGAGTTTTAATCGCAACAGGCATGGGAGTGCTCAAGGAAATGGAATCGAGTTTCGGTTGTACATCACATAGGTAGGTAATCAGGTAAGTAGGACGGAACAAATTTTTCGTAAATAGGGAAACTGAACGCGTATCGTAAGGAGGGCCAGCCGCCAGACGCGATGCCCGCGCCCGTGACCATGGTCACGACACCTAACAATGGACATTGTATGTATCCGATCTGGTCTGGTGCGAATGGCTATTGTATTGGCCCTTGTCACCGTGTGATGCCGTTCCTCCAAGAAAGGTTGTGTCAAGACGAAATTTAGTGCCAGAAGCCATGATTCATAGTCACTTCAGTGCTAGGAAGTTGTACGTGCCATCCAAAACCCTCCCATTTATATTCAGGTTGAACTCCAGGCTGCTGGTTTGTTAAAATACGCTTAGACACTTTTGTTCCACTATTCTTTAAGGCTGTGTCATCGCAGTGCCAGGGCCGGCTGGTTTGGCCACCTCTGTGAATATAAAGCTCAAAATTTGCTAAATTGCATCTCTCCGAGTCAAGTTAGATTCGACTCCCTTCTCTCCCACTGTGAGTGCAGATAGACTGAACCGTTCAGCTAGGATTGACTGTGAGGCTCCATAGCATGAACTCCAGTACAAACGTCGCGCCTTCACATATAGCTCGGTCCTTAGTAGGCTCACCGATATCTGAACTCCCTCCCGAGCTCCTTACAGAAGTTTTCAAGGAGTGCACTTTTAACGAGGAATCGTCCTCGTCGGCTGCCACTATCCTTTCGCAAGTTTGTAATCGCTGGCGCGCATCGATGCTGCAGAATTCTGCCATGTGGACGTTGATCAAAGTACAGCAACGGCTCACGACAGACACATCGAGCTAGAGTGCACGCGCGTCGAAAGATTCCTTACCCTGTCGAAAGATTCCTTACCCTGTCGAAATCTCGCCCTCTTACCATTGACCTCAATATTTTTACCGCTCGCCGCTCAGATAACGTGAACAATGACAATTCTGAAACTTTCTGGGATGCGGTCAAAGGACTCGGAATTTTTCAGGCGCTGCGCGATCATGCACACAGGTTTCAAGACTTCAAGGTTTATGTCGATGAATGGTGTACTACTACCTGTGAGGCCCTATTCCACCTGGCAGGCAGGCCTATGCCTATGTTGGAACACTGGGATGTACAGAACGGATGGGACGACTTTGAAGGACCTCTGGACGAGGTGTCAATGTTAATGTGTCTAAATGGCCCATCGTCTTCGTATTCTAACTTGAAGTTCGCTGTATTCCATGGTGTTCCGGTGTACTGGAGATTTTTTTTTCCTAGCAATCTGGTTTCTTTGGAGATTTGCATGCTACCAAAGACTTGGCGGCCTGAGTTGGAGACAATTCTTGTGGCCAACGCATCTTCCTTGCAACGCCTGGTGTTATTGACGGCACTCACCGACGACGATGAATGTACGGGGACGATTTTAATGCCACAGCTCACCCCTTTGGAGCTTGGGTATCTTGATCCATATTGGCTTATTCCTTTCCTCGACGCCCTCTGTGTCCCTGAACTTGAAACGTTTACGCTGTGCGATAGTTCGTCGGAGTCAGGCCCCATTTCTGAAGATGATTCTTTCGATGTTTTTGATCTGCTTCAAACACTTATAGTACGTCGTCTTCCTCTTGAGCATTTAACGTCCCTCGAATTGTGCAACGTCTGTTTCTATCCATTCGGGACCATGGAGGGATCTATGACTTTAGTGCAGCGTCTGCGGCCCTTGATTCACCAGAACTGCCTCGTTCATCGATTCTTCTCCCGTTTGACTGGCCTGGCACATCTCAGGCTTGTCAACCCCGACTCCTTTACAATCACAGCGCTCAGCTGGCACACCTCGTCTGCACTAATCAAGCATCCGGTTCCTGGCTTGATAACGCTTCGCGTCAGCTCCGATAACGATGTCATGACAGAATTGGGATGGCTTACAACATCCCACTCAGGCATGAGATCCAAGCTTTCACCATTTTCGGGACTTGTTCCCCTCCGAACTAAGACCCCTCAAAACTGGAATCGGTTCCAAGATTCCCAGTGGTCTGCTATTGTGGGCAGCTTGGTCGTAAAGGGTTTCGTTTCACGGTTGGGAATCGCAGGAAAGAAGACATTTGAAACGATGGATGAAGTGGAAACTGATGAATTTCTTTCACTCATTTCTTTGATAACGATACCTTAGCAAAGTGTTTGATTTGTGTGTGTCGTTGGTTTCCTCCTTGCCAATTTGCATCTACCAGTTCAGTGAATAGTATGTATCTACAATACCGCGCATGACAACTCCACGTTTTATGAATTATACTTCAAACAGCGATGAAGATTGAAGGTTCCTTTCTAGTTCTAAATTCAGTGCGTCTACGAGCTCGGGGCAGCGAGTTCTGCAACTGATCCATCTTCTTTTCTGATTGTGACACTGCCATCCTACACGAAAAAAAGGAGAAAAAATCAGTGTTTACCTATGAATAAACCATCAACAACGTACCGCGTTTCCAAAGTAGGCTGCTTTCACGATATTGCAGAACAAACCAACTTCTACAACACCCGTGAGCAGCTTTATTTTGGTTAGTATCTGCACCGCAAATTCATCAGCCTATACGAGGTGGGAAATTGAAGCTAAGACTCACGCCGGCTGGGTCCACAAAGTCTTGTTGTGAGAAAGGCGCGTCAATAACGAAGTTGCCGTTGTCTGTGACTACAGGGCCGGCTGTATTTGAGACGCGTTAGAACAAGACTTGGATGAATTGTTCAGACTTTCACCTTTCTTGACAGCCATACGAAGCGCCGCATTTGGAGATCCAAGGGCCTTGAGGTCTCTTAACACTTTAGCATAAGCAAAAGGTACTACTTCCACCGGAACACCAGGGGCCCACTAGGTTGAACTCGTGATAAGTCACAAGCTAGAGAGAGAAATCGAGAGAAGTCGACGCACGTTCGTTCCCAAAGATTCGGCATTTTTGCGGTAGTCGGCGACAACGATGAAGCTGGATAGATGTTTGTAAACTTGTGGATAGAAAGGAAGCACGTTTCTCACGTTGAAGCTGCTTCAGCGACGACCTTCTCGCGAAGATGGCATGCTCCTCCACCCTTGATACAGTTCAGATTTTTGTCGACTCTGGAATGAGTTTGTAAAGAGGTCCACTGTAACTATGTTGAATCAACGAAGCTTACTCGTCTGCACCATCGATAGTCACGTCAATGGCAGCGATCTGGTCGACATCGCCCAGAGTCAAACCAGCAGAGAGGATGAGTTCTTTCGACTGGAAACCTGTTCGACATAAACAAAAGCAGAGGACTGAAGGTGTAGTGCCGCACCGGTAGGGACAAAGATGCGTTTCTTATTGACCTCGGGTCCCTGCTGCACAATCCTATCCACGACGTAGGGTACTGTGGAGCCTATGGGGGTGCAGTTCAGTATGAGCCGTACACATAGGACTGTCATAATTTTACCAGATCCAATTCCGATGATCTTGAAGGACGTGTAAGGATAGATAACGCGGAGAGGTAGGCTAAGTAACCCACCGTGTGCTCTGGTTTTATGTGTTGGTCGACAGCCGTGTACGCCGCAAGTCTTTTAGAAGATTCGATAACGTTCAGTGTCGCTGAAGAATCTGTTAGATGCTTTTCGTGACCCGATAATCTATAGCACACACCTGGAACACTATGAATCGCGTCACCAAGATCGGAGGGGCAAAAGTGTATGATCAAGAGCAAGTTTAGCCTCAAACATCATTCTGCGACAAAGAGACTTACGAGTTAGTCGCCATTCTTCGTATCCCGGAGGAGAGCTGGAGGCGCCTTGGAAAAGAAAACAGAAGATAGGAATGGTTCGCAATGACCCGACTCCGTGCCAGGATCATTGCAAAACTGATCTAATCATCGTCGAACTCAAACGTTTGACGCAAACTCCGACCAAACCAGCGCTTATCAACTTCCTGAAGCCTGGAGCAATAAAGGGAGGCCTCTGAGGCTGGCCAGGCTTCTTGTCTTCGTAATGAGAGCAATTAAAGGTCAGTTGTTCAAACGATGCGCGTTTGACAGTCAATAATGACCTTTTTTGCAGGAGTTCTGTTCACTTGGTGTGTTCAAAGGTTACCAGCGTCAATGCAATTCTGACCAAGTCGCTACAGTGACCCTGCAGTGAAGCAGATTCTATTGACTATGAATGAGAAGGAGAGCTTTATCATCGAGGATTTGGATGACCATCACCTTGTTATAAAGGCCGACGAGGAATATAGAGTCAGGAAGGAACTCGAGGCCGAGGTGTGTCTCTTCTTCTCTATCTTACTGGGTAGATGCTGATAGATTGATAGCTGGAAAAGAATACATACAGCATGGATTAGGGAAAGGCCTTTCAGGGACCCCAAGTTAGTCCGTTACAAAACCCACGAGGTCCTACAGAGGCACGCGGAGAACCTTACGTGTCGCCGTCGACTGTACATCTCCACCCTTCTTAGAATGCGAGTGGCGTGACCCCAACTGTGCAAAAAATGTAGACATCATGACACACCGTATGTGTGTTACTACAGCGACTACACTACACCAGGCCATGAAATACTATGGAATGTCATGCATCCTCGAATGGCCAAATTCGATATGCACTGATCCACCTTTGGAAATACGTAGCTGCACCCAAGGTTCAAGCCTTGTGATGTGAGTATGAACAATACTCGCGTGACTGGTCTACGGACCTCCTTTCATTGAGCAATTGACCTCACTTGTAGCTATTTTATGCAGACCGTTCCGACTCGGAAATGTCGTAAATCTCCACCTGACATTGTTCAATCTACAAGATCAGTTGGAATCTCAGATGTCACCGTGGATTTTGTATATGTGAATTGGAAATGTCATGCAGACCACTTTCTCCGATGTTGTGCGATTTTGTGCATGTGGACGATATAGATGGACTGTGATTACTCGTAATAAGTCACGACTACAGAACTACTCTCGATGTGAACCAGAGCGCCACTCGATTCTGAAATCTGTTGTACGTAAGGCAGGTCTCGTAGACCTGGCCAAGGGTTATGGCAGGAGGAAGGGTTGGCGAAAGTGAGCATCGTTATCGGTTTTGGTATAGAGTCCAAGGGGGCGCGAATTAAGGTGTGACCACTGGCAGCGACACCACACCAGCCAACTTCAGCAAATGTATAGCCTGCAGGGAATTCTGAAGCGTTTTTCAACTGCAAACTCATACTCGGCTCTGACCAAGCCGCTGCGCTATTTTTTGGTGGTAAAGAATCCAAAGTCAGGTCATACGAACAAAACCCGGTAGGTTTTCCCGACGCAAAGGATTCTGGAATGGCTGGAACAGATGTAGTGGCATATACCCAGATACGGTACCTGCCGTCGTATAGAGGATGGGTGTGCGCAGAAACCCGAGCTCGTACGCCCGCTCTTCCCACAATGGATGGAACCTCTTGCCGAAGCAGGGGAGGGGGCATATTCGTGTGCACACATTGATTTTCGAAATAATGAGTGGGCCACACGCAAAGGGAAGTAGTGCCAGTAATGGTAGTTAAAATGAGGAGGTATCCAGGGATGAGATTCACGTCGCATACTGAGTTTATCTGTGAAGGAAATATGTAGGACTATGACCAACAGTGATTGAAAGAGATCACGGACCTCATGTAAAGGTAACTCGGTACATCGACCAGTCCTCCAGTTGAGAAGCACGATGTGAACAGAACCTGAGCACTTTAAATGCACGACTGCCAAGTCTCGGCGAATTGTAGAACTTTGAACTCCAGTAATAATGCTACTAGACAGCGGAATATTGATAGACGCTTTGTAGAGAAGCTCAGAACATCCAGATATCAAGTTCAATCGAACGATTTCGATAATCCTGCACAAAAGATCAAAATACAAACCCCGATCTGTATAACACATAAGACTCACGGTTTCGAGGTAGGGCCAATGGTGAAGCAGATAATAAGATTGACGGCTTTGGTCGATTCTCCACATTCTATGACCTCATGCCCCCAGTGAAGTTCGCGAAATTGTCCAATATAACCACCAGATGGTCTGTACCTCCACACGAGGACATTTTTTAACACGTCCCAACATTCCAGAGTCGATTTTTTCAGCATCATGTACCGCCCTCCATCCAATAGTTTTGCTTTGAGATGATGATAGGCCTGCGTGCAAAGAGTGTGACTACGTTTAACGACAGGGCTGGATGCTGACCAAGCTCTGGGGCCACGAACCACCCGTCGGACAAGCTCGACAAGGGAATTAACTGGGAGGGATTGAAGCGGCACATCGTCCATTGCACTCATATGAACACGGGATCGAACCTCTGAAATGAGACCCAACCACAATTGTTTGGAAAAGGCAAGAGGATACAGATATGTGCAGGTCTACGTGCCGATTTGTTCAAGCCGAACCTAGTATATTGACGTTGGCCTTACCTGACTGACAGAGAGGACGGTTGGGACATTGCAGAACCTAAGGATTCGAATGATCAAGTCCTCGTTCATCACCGTCAGGAAGGTCATGATCAGAAACAGTAGGGCGTTCAGCGTACAAGGCGGGAAATCAGGCGATGCATATTGGTCACTACCTTTAAAAAGCATGGACCCGTCAGCCCCGGGTTCCCACCTCAAGGCATGGCGGGTTGGTATGGGCTGGACCTCCCTCATATGGTGCTGGGGTCCTTGCTGTGAGTATTCCCAGATCGTCCTTACCTTAGGCGATGTCTCGGGTCAAGGTCTGTGTGGAAAAGAGGATCATCCATTCATGCTCAAATACATGTAACCCCAGTCGAACGATGACGTTAAGCATTGGCTTTGCCATGTTCATCCAATTACAGATAATCTGATGCTCATACGGGGCGTCTTTCAGTCCGAGTCGCTCTGTCATCGACCGGCGGAGATTATTTTTGTAATTGCCTGTACAAAGAGTTTGGAGCTGCAGTAGCAGAGGATTTTACAAGGGAAGAGGCAGGGCCGAATTTGATTCTTCTCAAGCTTTGGATACGTTGACCTCTATGCCTTGCTGTAAAGCACGGCTGTAAGGGCAGAACTGCAAACAAATTTAGCTTATTATCTTCCAGAAAGCACGTATCATTGCATTTACCTCGTGCCCAGCTTTCAAAACATCCTCGTCAACACCTTCCACTTTGATATCAACTGCCAGTCCGAAACCGCCCAACTCCTTGGGCTCGCCTAGATGAACACTCGTGTGAACAACGGCATTCGAAGCATCCTTTCCCATGCGTCCGGCCACGAGCTGGATAGCACCAAGGAGACAGGCTAGACATACAAGACGTATTAGTTATTGGGGCTGAACCAAGGTAATGAACAATCACGGACAAGCATATCCCATTGCAAACAGTTGCTCCGGATTTTCTCCCTTTCCTGAGCCACCAAGTTCCTTGGGAGTATCCAGCTTGAGTTCAAGTCCACCAGACTTTACTTCTCCACGGCGGCCTGCGCCTGTTGCGGTAGCATGCGCGGTGTACTGTAGTTTGGGGCAGAGCAATGTACTTGGTTACGACTTGACAAGACAGATAGTATATAGTAGATACCTTATGGTCCTTAAGAGTGATAAGAGACCTTGAGAACGTCTTGCTGGGCAAAGAGGTGAAATGAGGGCGCGAGGCTCGGAGAATGGTTCTGGTTGCAACGTTGAACATAGTGGTGGAATGCAAGACGCGTCTCAACTTGAGACAACCTTTGTCATCAGCATTTCATGGACCAAGCAGTGGAGACATCCACTTCAAACAACCAAGACAAGAAGAAAAGATTGCGTTACAAGATACATTTTGACGAAAGAAAGCAGTACAAGTAATATTCTAGAACCCGCTACTCGTCACCCTTAACTGCTCAAGCTTCTTCAACACCTCACCGATTGTCCTGTCCAGCTCGCCTGCGATAGAGCTCTGTTTCGCTGCAGGCAATCTTGCGAAGGTTTCACATAAATCTCCATCTACAGTGGCCTTCACCGGGACATAGTAGCCTCGGAAGCTCAACTGGTCCCTGCCCACAAGACTGCTCTGCTCGGTTCGCATGTGTTGCTCCAGGGTAGAAATGAAATCGACATCTTCCTTCGAGACGAAAGGCAATAATATGCCGATCGTACCATGTAGACCAGTGTACAGAAGGACTTCGCGACCACCTGCGACCAAGGAGACTTTGTGGATAGAGGTGATAATGTCTCCAACGTGGAAATGTGTCAACAACTTTGTCTTGTGAGGGGCGCCCATAAGAATGCCCTTTTCATGAAGAATTCCGGCACCAGTGGGGTCATCATCGACTTGTTCCGATATCTTGGGGTCCAATCTGTTGACGAAAATGTTCCCAAATCGATCACCTGCAGCGACGGTGTTGTAGTCCACCATTGTCATGGCAGTCACCCATCGCGGTTGAGTGTCATCAGCAAAAATGAGTAGGCGATTCTCGGGAGGTTTATAAACCGCGTATAGAATGGACTCTTGCATGTCACCGACGATGATTCTTGAGCCTTGGGTAGCTAATGAAACGATCGGAGAAGAGAAAGTCTAAAAAAGATAGTATTAGGGAAACACTTCGCAAGAAGTTGGAATAACACAACAAACCTTGTTCTCAACTTTCCGAAGCAATTTCTTCTTTCCGATGTCATAAATTCTCAAAGCTTTACCAACACCAGCAACAAGACGACCTTGGAAGCCCAGAAGCGCCAGCGGAACATCGTCGATTTCCGTCTAATCACATGAATTGAGCAAACATAGACGATAAAAAAGAATAATGACCGAACCTTATGCATAAGTTCGAGACCAGCGCCATCATCCGTGAATCTGTACGTTCGAAGGAAGCCACTTGAGCATGACCGAGGCGAGACATGGGTATCGGCGGCAGTGCCCACAACAAGGTGCAATTCGCCACCTCTTGCAGAGAAAGGAACGACGGCAAGGGAGAACGCGGCTTCATTGCTGTCAAGATGGAATAGCGCAACAGTTCTGGCCTATTGATCAAACCATGAGCATTAGAACGCAAGTTGTAACAAAATCAATTTCTTACCTCGATGGGATCGATAATTCGAATGCACGACGCCCAAGTACCCGCGGGTGCCTTTGGCCGACCGAAGAGTTCCGGAGGCAGATTTACAACTTCATCGTCAATCGTCTTGCCTTGCTGCCGCTGATAGAATTGTTATGGTCAGTCTGTCAAAAAAAGTAAGTGAAAACATACTAGTTCATTAAGACGTTTATTTGCTGCGTCCTCTCCCATCACTCGATGATCGCCTTCAATCATGTAGAAGTAATGGTTCGAAGGATGAGTGATGAATTTGCGGGGCGTGTAAGACAAAGGAATGGATTCTTGTTTGAGCTTTGTCCCAAGTTTCGGGATTTGGAATATCCTGGATTTAATTAGCACGAGGAATGAAAGGAGGAATCCAACTGAAGCTCACCGTAGAGTGCTTCCAGCGATACCAATGAGACCCTCTGGGCTCAGTTCCGCCGAGAAACTCCACGCATAGTCGAAGTTCTCGAATATTAATGGGGTGAAGTGCATGAGGTTTTGATGAGTGTAGTTCAGCCATGATCGTGACGAAAGAGCCAAGATTGCAGGATTGCGTTGAATTTGGACTCGGATCAGGCGGATCGGGCGTGTTCCAAGGAAACTGAAGACAAACAGTTAGTCAAAGGAGTTCTTCGAGTACCAGAGGCTGCGCACCGGGTTCGTGTATCAGTGAGCTGACCATTAATGGGGTCAAGGACAGTTCGAAGCAAAACACCATTCTGGAGACCAATGTTGACGAACATAGTTGGTTGCGACTTGTTGATGCTAGCATCAAGCATGTCGGCAATGCAAATCGAGGAAGGCGGTGCCGTTAACGCTTGCAAACTAATTGTTTCCAAAGTACTTTCAGGATCCAAAGAGATAATACGGACAGTTTGGTCTTCACAACCAACCGCCTGAGTTTTCGTCAGAACACGTAAATGACAATACCAAGGGATGTCTACGCACCAAGTACGGCGTCCTTTGCCTTCCCTCCGGAACCTCTCCAATACTTAGAGCTAACACTGTACTTCCCATAGCTTTGCGGTCTTGGTACTCGTTGAGTTGACCATCCAAATCCAATTCGAAGTACACCAACTCGGCGGAGCTCAGCGCCACGACGACCTGTCTCTTATTTGTCGTCGCAGTGACGATGGTCTTTCCCTCAGGCACTCTCCATTCGTTTACTCGCCGGTCTGCCAAAACATGACGGATTCCAGTAGGATGAACCTGGAGAAGGGCATCAGCGCCAATCTGCTGCACAGCAAGCGTCGGTGCTGAAGACAGGAAACCGGTGTCCTGGACTTCCTCTATCGTCTCGCCAATTGAAAGGACAAGTGTTCCGTTGACGAAAGAGAGGATGATGTAGGAATCATATGGATCTGCAGAACAGAAACATAGGTTGTTCAGGGATGAAAACAAGAATATAGCTTTGAAATGCCTCACCATCTTCATTACGTTTTGTGGTCCACACAGCGTTGGGGATACCCGGAAGGTCTGAACTGACAGATTCTTCAACCTCCAAACCATGGCGTAATGTCCGTAGAGTACTCCGTGCACCGCGGCCACAGGCTGTGAATATTTGAGGAGTGTCAGAGTTTGGTAGTACATTGAGAACTTTCGAGTCAATGATAGGATCAAGGGACTCGATCTCATCGGCAACCACGAGATTGTCGAGAGGCCGTGGACGGAAGTAAGCATGAGGTAGCGATATAGAGGGGTTTTCCATGCCGAAGTTTCGGTAGTCCGTTGAACTAAACTCGGGCTCATCATCATCGTCACCAAGTTTTTGGAACTGGTACAGGAAGCTAACCAAAATCGTCAGCACGCGTCGAAGATTCATTAAACTGCACTTACTGATTGCCAAATTCAGATGCGACGAAAAGGAAACCAGATTTAAGAATGCAAAGACTTGAAGCGACAGGGACAGTATCAAAGTACTTGATCTTTAATGCCTTTACTTCCTCTTCCTCGTGTTCGATCGTGACCTTGTACAAGTCGCCGTCTTCGCTTTGCAGTAAGAAGAAGAAAGCACCCTTGACTGCAATTAGACAGAAACATAATGTCAGGACGTCTGAGCTCACCTTCATTTTGTGCATGACGGCTGCTACAATGATCAATCCTCGGTTGGGATCCTCAAGTGGACCCTTTCGACGTGGTATAGGGACACGATGTTGGGGTGCATCCATATGGCGATAAATAATGTGGTTTTCGCAGCACACAAGGACACCAGATGGACCATCGAATCTGTCGGAGGATGCTAATTGACCACCAGGGACTTGGACGAGGAGGTTAGCACGCGGGTCGGTAGGTTCGCTCCATTTTCGAACGACGTGATTCAGTCCCAAATCCAGTTCGTAGTAGGTAAGCATCTACAAAAGTCAGTCTTCTTGAAAATAAGGCGAATTATAGTTCACGCACCTTTTCCGTGTTTTTAAAAGCTTCACCCGTGGGATCTTGGTCTGACTCGCTATAGTCGACCTCAAGAGCCGCAAACAAGGGATTTTCAAAACCAACGTCCAACCCGACTATGTGATGAATGATGGCAGAGTTCTTGTGTGCTTCCAATGGAGAGGATATCGTCAAGTTGGCGGCAGCATCTCGGTTCAGGATATATACAAGCTTCGCCTTTTCCATTGCGGAAATCATAACACTACGACCTTTTGGGTCGGTCGCCAAATACTGTCCTGGGACAATCCGTCGCGCGCCTGACTTGCCAAATGTCTCCTGGTGAAGTTTCACAAATGTACTAGTTTTTGGGTCATAATCCAGGATGATAATGCGCCCAGAGTCAGAGCCTACGATGGCGTAGTCTAAGAGAACGTCGTGTGAACATAGGCAGACGAGGTAGATACGCACAAAGGCTCACCCTTAACTCCTCCCGTCAAACGAAACGCGGCAAGAGAGCGAATGGACCCGAAGACATCTGTCGCAATGACAGTCGACATTTTTCCGGTCTGGACATCGGGGCGTAGGAGTTCTAGACGTGTTCCATGAGAGACGATGATTTCTTGCTGCCTGGCGCCAGAAAAGTTGCCCACAATGGCCTGCGAGACTGCGGTCGGCGGCTGAAGAGTTAAGTTGTACAGGTGCATCGTTGGTCTTCACGGAGAAAACGACAGAAAGCAACCTGTGCGAAGACGACCGAGACCACGATGGTCCTGGGTGTGGTTGAAGAATTTGGTAATGACAAATATTTCAAAAGTTGACCAGCGGGCTGAAAATATCTTTATTGTTCAAACAAGTCCTTGTCGATTAGTGGTTAAATCATCTCGTTGTGGTTTATTCGCTCCGAGAAGCCGGAAGTTCGAATCCTCCCTGGGACAATACTTTTCTTTTAACATTCTTTCCGCTTTGCTTTTTGATTTCTACTTCCTTTTGTCGCCCTGTAGAAGTTCTGGTCCATGGAACGAGCAATCCTCACACACGATAATGAAAAACTCACAAGAAATGACGCGTTCTACACATTTGATCGCATGTGTCACTTGGTCTCTGTCGGTTACTCCCATGTTCACTTCAAAAGTTACGCGTCTTGCGCACCGTAGCATTTCCCGTTGCGGTAAACGGTTGGTAGGGGGTGTCTGTTTAAAGAACAGATCTGTTGCACGGCTGGTACGGGTGCCCTACATGACCTCAGGAATCTACGACTGACACAGGTCTAGCCAAAGATATCACCTCTTAGACCTCTGTACTCGCATTCTTTCACAACGTCCACATGTCTTCGCATGGCAGAGCCAGTTGACTCTGCAAAGGCAGGTGATAGTGCAGAGTCTGAAAAGTGGATATCTATCTTGGAGAACACGACATCAGCTCCATGGCTCTTCTCTACAGCCCCGATTGATGCTGAACAGAAACTGTTTTTGGCATACACTTTGTTGTTTCAAATTGTTCTATATCTTTCACGACCTGCAGAGGAAGGTGGCGAACAGTTCTTGACCGTAAGTGTGTCCAGATTGGAATCACGAGTCCCCCTCTTACGCGTCGATATAGGCATTCTCAACTGCTCCTGCATCTCCGGAATCCGAAATTGGCCGCGCTAGGGTCGCCGTGCCCACCATCCTCCGAGCAACTGTCCACCAGTTATCCACAGTTCCTCTCAACTCGCCGACGCGCACTACACACTCAGACATCTTCGACATCTTTGGCGCTTTGCAAAGTATTCATGATATGTACCTCATGGACGACATTCCTGATCTTCAAACGTGGACCGCGTTCTGGTCACGAGCGCAACCTGTCGTAATAGATTTGGGTATGAAACTCGACGAGAAAGGTTTTGGGCTGCCGAAGGACGAAGAAGGAGCAGGCGAACAGAAGGCTGAATAAAGTGCAACATGTGAGCCATCCACCATTATGTTTATCTACGCTTGTGAAAAGGAGGCAACCCATGTAGTGTCTCTAAATTACGTCGATCTACGATGCCAGTTACAATTACAATTACAACTGTTTGTATCCTAGAAAACCAATAATCAATAATCATCGATATTAATCATCGGCGGCACCGAATGTCGATTTCTTCTTCGGTGGCCGGCCCCATTTCCCTCTCGTCGACGTCGAACCTCGTGGTCGGCCACGGCCCCTTTTTGGAGGTTGAGCACTCGTTGCTGACCCAGAAAATCCACCGCCACCCCCATTGTCCGGACAGTCTACATACCAGGCATATGATATAAATCATTGTCCGTGTATAGAAAGTGTTAACTTGCCTTTACCCCAATGCCCATTCTTCCCGCACTTGTAACAGGCATTATCGGATGTCGACCTGCCACCACGCCCACCAGTGCCTCCTCCACGGCGAGAATTAGTTCTTGACATATTTCCATTGCCATTGGGACAGGCTGACAACGAATCAAATGGGCCCTATACGGTAGCTCGAACGTCTCACCTGTGCTCACATGCCCAACTTCGTTGCAGGTATAGCAGGTCACTGTGGATGCTCCTCCACCAGACGAGGTTCCAAAACTCTTCCGTCGTTTGTTGTCTGGTCCTTCGTTGGGGCATTCTGGAATCACGACGGTCAGAAAATTTGAAAGGATTGCATTGAAGACTAACCTGAAGCCCAATGGCCTGTTTGGTGACACTAGTTCGAAATCTGAGTCAATAAGAAATAAAACATCGCCTGAAGATATCTAACCTTGAAGCATTCATCACGCCCTTGCGTACCCACAGCAGAAGACGACGTTCGCTGGGTTTCGCTTGGACGCTCTGGCTCATCATCCCAAGCGAAGTACTTACAATCCCCCTCTTGCTGGGAGTTAGCACACTTCCAAAACTTACGCCCAGCGTTCGCAGCAGTGTTGGCAGAAAGTTGAATGGCCGGCTTATTGCATTTACACATACGGGCAGCTCCTGAACTCTCTCCACGATGCTAGAGTCCATTCATCAGCAATCGAATATGCAACACAAAGACCGTTGAAATTTTCAATACTTACCTCCGAGTGAGGCCTTTTGGCAGGTATAACCGTACGATTGGTATCACGATAGAAATTGCATGCTTTATTATTGCCGCATTCCCAATATTCGATTCCAAACTCATCTGTGCGCTGTCGGTGAGTAGCAGGTATTCCACAGTCACAAAGTATGGTATTGGTTGGGTAACCCCTTGGCGGAGCAGCTTGTCGTGGCGGAGGTTGCGGTAAAGTTGTCCTAGGGTTCACACCTGTTGTTGGTTGGGCAGAGGGAGGCTTAGGAGAACTTGGTACCGATGGTACAGTTGGGCGAGAGACATTCACTCCGGCTTGAGCATTGCGACGAGCTGCTGCAGGTGGGGGTGGAGGCAGGAGATCTAAATCTGCAGGAATATCAGATGACCAAGGAGAACCAGGACACGATTCGTACCATCATCCGAGTCAGGAATATCAATTGGAGCGTCTCTTCTGCCACCTCTGCCTCGTGAAGCTGGTGCACCTCGCCCACGCATTGGTGCAGGTGCCCCGTCATTTCCATTTCCTCGTCCCCCTCTACCCCCACCTCTTCCTCCCCTACCGCCATAACCATTACCGTAGTCATCGTCATCGTCATCGTCATCTTCATCATCGTTTCCACCTCCATTGTTTCGCCTTGCTTGTTGCCCATTGCCTCCTTCGATATAACGTCGCACAGACTATCGGGAGTCAACGTAAGAGTGAAACTGCTTCAGGAAGAGCAATCAACTTACAGAAACAACCTTGTCAAACTCCCTTTTTGTGATAATGTACATATCTTTATACTGCATAATGGCTTCTTCGAGCATATCACTCTTGGATTTCCTCCCTTCGCAGACTTGAACCATGTTACGCTCTGTCTATACGTTTCTGAGCAAAAACTACAGTCGTCAAGGAGAACAAGCACGTACTTCTCGTCTAAGTTGTGGCTTGCTCAGACTCTTATGCAGACCGATTTGATTATACCCCTCAACAAGGCCAATACCGAGGGTAGAGGGAACCAGATATTTAGTGCTCCCTTCCATTCTGGGGATGACATATTCTCTGTTGATTATGGTCTCGATATGTTGAGCAATAGTTGCATCAGTACCTATGCAGAGAAATATATTAGCGGTGAAGATGTCAACAAATTGATGAACAAACCAATGCCATTCTTGTCCATCAATGTAACAAGGTCAGCCTCGGTCAGTAGATTTGGCTTTGAGGTTTTTCCTTCACGCAGCTCACACACAGACGGCTGGAATACCTCGTCTTGCTCGAAATCCGGGATATTGTGGCCCACCCATTTGTCATATGGATATACTTCAAGGTAGTTCCTCTCCAGGATCACTAGCCCTATAAGGACATGTCTGCGTCAACCTATCTGACATGAGTTGAATCACAATGTACCTGTTGCACTGAAGAATTCCCCTCCGCACTCGACATCAACTGTTGTTTGCCATCCTTTAGCATCTGTCGAGCAACAGGCCAAGAAACGACGAGTGATGTATTCGTAAACCCGTTTGTCATCTCCAACCAAATTACCAGCATGGGCAGTTGGATGAATTGGAGGATGGGCTTTATCGTTGTTTTTGCCGTTTCTTGGCGGGCAACCAGCGCCTTGAGTTAATCTATTTCAAGTATCAGGACTTGGAATACCTCTAAAACAAAACGGACGACGCACGCCGTAGCGAAGGTTCCCCAATTTGGATCAACAGTTTGTTTCTGTACAAGCGACATAAGATCAAACTGAGGATCGAACTGGTCCGTTTCTGTACGAGGATAGGAAACAAAGCCTTGTTGATATAATTTTTCAGCAATCTGAGAAAGAATACAATGAGCACAGAGACCACAGATTGTTTCATGACCTACATCGAGAACCTTCTTAGGTGCTAATCGGAGAAGTCTAGACCCCGACTTCTGAAGCTCAACGGTAGTCAATGGCAGGGGCTTCCTGGTCAAAGAGTTTTAGTTATCAGCGCAGGTCGCAAGCCGAGATTAGCCACACCATTTCTTCGTTTCCTTTTTTGTGACTTTGATAACATGAGCAAGGGGGTCTTCTAGTAATAAATCGTAGAGGGATACGGTCGCGGGTCGATCAAAAAGATGCCCTCGCTTCCAAGTAAAGACCGTCTCTTCTCCTCCGTCTCTAGTGAGTGCGAGGTATATGTACCAAAATGGCTCGGAGACAAAGGAGTTGACAAGATTGTACTTTTGAACCACAAAGCCAAGTGTAGGGAATTGGCAGGGACCTTCAGCCATGTAAACGAAAGGACGAAATACAATTAGAGGGAACCAACCGTATGATACCAACTTGTTGCCTTCTGACAGTTGTCCGAAACGATTCTGGAGGGCAAATGTCTGCATGCGGGTAAAGGCAGCACCAATTTTGAGATCGATCATACGCCTCGCTTCCACTGAGTCTGCTTGTGCCCGGTCGAGCTCAACAGGCTGTTGTGCAGCTCGATGAATCTGCCTGCATGTGCAATCAAGTCAACCCATTACGATAAACAAAATTGGAGTAACATACTGTGCGATAATGGCACTAAACCGAGCCCTCTTGACACGAATAGTTCTGTTCGCTTTCTTGCAGACATTAACGATCTCCAGTCCAATATGTTCTCCTTCTCGATCGCAGTCAGTCCATATCATGAGCATATCCGCATTCCTAGCTTGGTTCTTGAGATTTGTTTCAATGGCCTTTTTGTCCTTTGGTACAAAGGTGTCGACCGGTGCATCGAACAATTCAAAAGGATCGCAGGACTGCCATTTCCTGTGTTGTTCCGTAAAGTCACTCTCTGTTAAGTGTCCGCTGACACATGTTACAACAAAAGACGAGTTTGTTTGTGGATAGTCAAACGAGTAGTTCTTAATGTATTGCGATCCAGTGGCAGTCTTCCAGACGTTATGTCAAAATTAAAACCACACGTGAATATGTGGAGAAACGCACCGTCGTGAATTGTCCACCTGAAAGAATTTGACTGATAGATTTCGATATTGAAGGCTTTTCAGCGACGCAAAGAACCCTCATATGGTTCAGACCGAAAGGTCAATGGGAAAGGAGTTGGGATTCCGGGCGACGGGAACGCGAATGAGAGTCACACTTGGCCGTGGCGTGACCGAGAGCGCGACGCGTCCACGTGCTGTTTGGCTCTATTGTCCAGCACCTCCTGAAATTTCGTTAGGCGATCGAAAAGTTGTCCCAGCGTCCATTGAACGGCAATGGCGATAGACTCGAATACCTCCGTCACGACATCCCTCTTGACCCTACTGAATGTCTCTGCGACCAAAGCTGGGAAGCGAAAGGTCCCCGAAGAGGCATTTGTGCCTGCCGAGAAGCTGAACAAGCGGAAGTCTGCAAGGTTTTCAGAATCAGAGTCTACATCGCGGGATGAAGTCGATAAAAAGGATGAAACCGCGACTGTAAAGAAAAATACTGAAGAGGAGGAGGAAGTCGATACGCCAGACGTCATAGGTGCGGTCCTAGCCTCTAAGCTGAATTGTAACTTATAATGCCTTAGATTCATACGAACTTCATTTTGGCAATAGTCCAGCTGCTTTGTCTGAATCATCTCGAGCAGCGGCCGATTCTAACTCATGGATTACTTCAAAAACACGACGAGGGTGCTTGGGATCCGCTGCCCTCTCATTACCATCGAATTCTGAGGCTTCTGAAACGAAGGAATCTCCGATAGACGTGCGTTATTCTCAAGTCTCATTAAGACTTCATCTCATGTTATACAGATCCTTGAAAGACTGCGCACTCCGTTTCAGACTCGGCAGTCCAAACTACCTCGAGGTCGGTTTATGAATTAAAGTAGATCTTTTCAACTGACATTTTCCTAGACCAAGTGGACCTCCAAAATGACCTCTTAGCGACTCTTTCGTCAAGACGCGATTTATATCTCACGACTACTCCGTTAGACTCCCGGAAAAGCATAAGAGAAGCAATTGCACTCCATGCTTTAAATCATGTCACCAAGTTAGTCCCTCGAAATCTTTTCCTACAGTAAATTTCTGACTTTCTGTTGCAGAAAGCGACGGAGAGTCCTCAAGAATAATGAGAGGCTTGCCCATGCCGCAAAGACCAACCCCGACGCCGACCCCCCACAGGACGTACAAGACCAAGGTTTTACTCGCCCTTCTGTCCTCATCCTTCTTCCTTTCCGCTCCGCTGCCCTAGACTGGTTTTCTGCGATCACCTCACACACACCCGCGCCGGCATTCCAAATCGAAAACAGCACCCGCTTTACTACGGAGTATGGTTTGCCTCCTGGGGCAATTGATAAACTGGCAGAGGCAGACCCTGGAACTTACCCCCGTGATCATGTCGAGATGTTCAAGGGGAACGTCGATGATAACTTCCGTGTAGGAATGAAGTTGACGAGGAAGAGCGTGAAGATGTTTGCTGAGTTCTATGGGTGCGATGTGATTTTGGCGAGCCCTCTTGGCTTGAGAAGGTCAATTGAAAAGGAAAAGTCAGTCGATTGTATACTTTCTTTCCTGTGCATCCTCACATATGTCTTCTCAGACACGCCGACTACCTTTCTTCCATCGAGGTTTTGATTGTGGATCAACTCGATGCTCTCAGCATGCAAAATTGGGACCACGTCAAGGTAACGTATTCACCCTCCTCACCATCCAATTATTTATTTGACGACCTTTTTCAGTTCGTTTTGTCCCATCTTAACAAATTGCCCAAGGAATCCCATGACACCGACTTTTCGCGGTTGAAGCCGTGGTACCTCGACGGACAGTAAGAAGACTTTCAATCCTGTATAGATCCTCATATTCAGCAATTTTGCAGTGCCGCATATCTACGCCAATCGATTTTCTTGGCAGCATACGAAACGCCAGAAGCCCGGGCGTTGTACAACAATTCACTTCTTAATGTTGCTGGCAAGATTAGAACGCAGAAAATTTGGACGCCTGTCGGTGTACCGGAGGGGATCCAACAGGTTTGTTTCTGCTGATATTGAAGGCCTGTTTGTTGACCTCTGATTTTATGTTGCAGAACTTTGTTCACTTTGACTGCACCACGCCTAAGGATGAAGCGGACAAGCGATTCCACCACTTCACCACCCAGGTTCGTGTTCATTAGCTCCCATATATTGTGCACTTACCAAATTCCGACTTAGCTTCTCCCCGCTGTCCTAAAATCTGCTGTGCAAAGCGCAAATACAGCAGTCTTTATCCCCTCATCCTTCGACTTCATCCGCGTACAGAACTACTTCAAAAAGCACTCTGGCGTGTCATTCGCCGTCTTATCAGAGTAATTATCGTCTCTCCCGTCTCGCTTTCCAACAAAACTCACGCTCACTCCTCGAAAGGTACTCAACAAACCAAGACATCTCGCGCGCGCGTCAAGCTTTCTTCCAAGGCAAAAAGTCCTTCCTCCTCATCAGCGAGCGTTTCCATTTCTACAAACGGTACGTACCCTATCTCCAGACCCCAATATCATTGTCCATTCTCAACGACCTCACCTCACCTCGGAACCACCTACAGGTACAAAATCCGTGGCATCCGCAACCTGCTTTTCTACGCCCCCCCGGATCATCCTCAGTTCTACACGGAACTGCTGTCCTACCCCTTCCTGGACGAGGGGGTCGACAGTTCCGACGTGACTGTTCGTGTGTTGTATTCGAAGTATGATTGGTTCAGGTTGGAGAGGATAGCGGGTACGGAAGCTGCTGCTGGGTTGATTAAGGCACATTAGGAACATTGTGGAGTATCGTTACTTTGAGTGGACCTTGTTGGCTCCCTTTGTATCTTTTGTGAAAAAAGTTTTTTCGCTGTCTGTCTTGGAGGAATAATAATCAGTACTTATCAATTATTGTGACTTCTTTTGCATGGTTCGATGGCGTAGTTGGTTATCGCATCTGTCTAACACACAGAAGGTCCTCAGTTCGAGCCTGGGTCGAATCAATATAATAGTAATGGATATCTAGCATCTCTTTTTTTTGGGTTTAAGAGATCTGCAAGGAAATATATGTACATGCCATCCGCGTATCTTAGACAACCTATTTTACGGTAGCCAACAGATTCCAAACTTCTAAAAGACTAAGCGCGCAAGGATACATTGCATCCAAATCGTCTACTAAAACATACATATTCGCTATATCAACCAACCCCGCCCAAGTACTAATACATCACAACGTTCTACACCATACGTAGGTATCATTATTCCCCGCAGCACCAGCACTCAGAACGAGGTCGTCGAGTCGACCTCAATCGTCGGTACGATCGACGCAATAAACTTGAGGAACACCACGAGGTAAAAATCGACGCGCATGCCCTCGACCTCGTCGTCCTCGCCCGTCAGCGCCTTATCGTCCTTCCCCGAGCCACTCGCCTTCCTCGCGAAGGGCCACTTTTTCTTGGACTCCTTGGCGGGCGAGCCCCCCGCCTTCCGCCGCGACAGCTGCTCCTCGACGACGCTGTTGTTCATCCGCTCGATGACCTTCTTCATCACGCTCGCGTGCTTGCAGGGGTGCACGGACGCGGCTTGCAGCGAGGCGGAGTGGATGAAGGGCTCGATCGTCACTGTCTTGTTTGCGTGGTCCGCAGAGATGTCTTGGAAGATTTGTGACGGGGTGAGCGGTGTGCCATTCTGCGCAGGAAGGAAGGATTGCTAGGTTAGAGGGTGTGGATGTTAGGTAGGCGTAATTACCTCGTCGTAACCGATAAGCCAGACACGAGGCGTCTGATAATACTTGTCGTATGTTATCATCACATCATAGGTGCGAACTTGCAAGAGATTTCCTTTTGCAACCTCGATTTTGCTGAAACAAGACATCGTTATAGCGTAAGATGAGTAGGCTCCATGAATAACAGGTACCTGGTATCAACGACAGCAGGGGACTTGGTCGCCGTCGCCTCATCCTTCTCTTCGATGTCCTCCTCTTCCATATCGGGTATATCATCGAGATTAGGCGTCTCCTCGCCTGAAACTGAGAGACCAGCGACAGCGGATGAGAGACTATGGTCGTGGTCGCCATCTAGATCAGGAATATCGTCGATCACGCCAGGGTTAGCAGCGGAGTCGTTCGTCGTGCGCCCAGCGTGCGTCTCGACCCACTCGTCTGCATCTCCACCATTTGTAGAGTCCCCAAACGACAAAAGGCGCTCTGCATCCTCGTCTGCGTCGGTGTAGGCTAGAGATGTCGCCCGACGGAGACACGGCACGCCGCGAGTGACAAGGTACTGTTTATCAGTAGGGAGGAAGTCCCTTGCTTTGGATGCGTCGCCTTTCTCCCTGGACAATGAGAATATGAAGTTGGGGTGGCGTCGTTAGGGCGATGGCACATACCATGACCATACGGGGAACTTGTACACGAGGAAATCGCCCGCAGCGACAAACTCCTCTGTAGGAACGAGATGAGTGAGTTACACGCGTCTGAGACGAGGATCGGGGCGTACCAGGTGTGATTCGGCCGTGTTCTTTGAATTTGCTCTCCTTGAGGACCTGGCAGCGTGATCTGTGAGCTGATCGTGGTAGAAGACGTTTAGGAGGGAGGGCGTACAGGGCTAAGATAATCGCGAACTGCCCAGAATTGGGACTGTCTTGTGGTTAGTATTGAGTGTTACGGGACTGCTAGGATAATACCTGTAGTGCTTGCATGGTTGTAGTAGATCAAGGAGTGGAATCGATACTGGACTTCCCCACGTGCATCAATTGTGATAATGTACTCTACGTAGTCGAAGACTTTTCCTTTTTCTCCTTCTTCTCTTTCTTCTCTTTCTTCTCCTTCTTCTTCTTCTTCTCCTCTACAGGCGCATCAACATCCATCACATCGCCCGCAGCTGCCTCTGTAGGCGCATCGTCCTTAGCCTTTTTTGTCTTCTTCTCCTTCTTCGGTGTCTCTTCCACCGCCGCGCTCATCTCGACATCCCCATTGCTTTCTTTGTCTTTCTTTTTCTCCTTTTTCTTTTTCTTCTCCTCTTCGGCCGGTATACTCACTTCAACGTCTTCGGCATCCGCCTTCTTCTCCTTCTTGCTCTTTTTCTTCGGCTTTTCCGTCTCCCCTTGCGCATCGGCTTGAGCATCCTCCACGCTCTCCTTTTTCTTTCCCTTGTCCTTCTTCTTCTTCTCTTTCTCGGTAGTAGAAGGAGCGCTTGATTCCTCCGAAACCTTAGCCTTTTTATTCGTAGTTTCCGACTTCAAATGTCCATCAGTAACCCTCTTGCTCGAATACGATACTCGTACAACTCACCTCTACATCCTCAGCCTTCCGCTTCTTGTCCTTCTTCTTCTCACCGGAGGTTGAAGGCTCAGCCTTCGTTTCTTCAGCCGTAACCTTAGGCTCGGGCGCTTTGCTCGGCGTAGGTTGAGGCGCCTCCTGCGGCACTGGGCTCATGCGGTTCGGCGTGCCAAGTGGGGTATCATTAGCACCAGTAGCCTGTGATCTCGGTGTGCCCCAAGTTCCTCTCCCACCTCTTCCTCTTCCTCTACCGCCAAACCCACCTCGACCAGAGTTATTATATCCCCCCTGGTCCTTTCAAATGATTAAGTACAGTGGTCAGGATAAGAGGAAGAGTGAACGCACATGTTTGGGGCCCTTGTATAGGCTTTTTTGGTATTTCTCAGCTTCGCTGATGCATTGGGTATGCCCCTTGTATTCCGCGGGCGTGTTGAAGGTAGTAGAGCAATCTATGCAGTCGAATCCACCATGGCATTTTGATCTATGTTGGTCTAGTTTGGGCTTCTTTACGATATCGTTACACACTGATTCAGTGCAATTTCGGACTTAGCCATAGAGTTTGCAGGGAATGAAATAGAAAACTAACCATGGCATCTAGCGAGGGTGTATTGATATCAATTACGAATGGTGAAAGATAAGGACAGTACTAACTGAAAAGAAACCATTATAGAGTCGAAACCTGTTATTCAGGTTTTAAGAAGTGGACAAACAAATATCCAAGAGCTTTGAGAACGTTTAATGAGCGTCGAGGTTGAAGACAGCTTTTTTAGATCAATTTCGCCACGTGCTATTATGATTGTCGATCATTCGCCGATCGCGACTGACGAGTCACAGACTCACAGTAAAACATTGATACACGATACAATATCAGGAGCCCAGAGAAAGGAAAAGAATGTCCCAAGGCGCGAGAGCAACAGATCTTGACCTCACGCCTTAAATGAAACCACCCACGTATCCGGGAACTCCTTCGACCCGGGCACCAACCTCAACTTCGCGAAATCCTCATCCTTCTCCAGACCTTTAAACATCGTCGCCTCCCCAAGATAATCGATCCTCAACAGAGGCCTCACATCGTCCTTATTCGCCTCCCTTCTCTTCTTTGCAGCCTTCTCCACGGCCTCGCGGTGCTTCTTCATATTCACGATGAGCCCCCACTCCGAGTCCGCTATGGGCTCCTGCAGCGCCTGGTATATCCCCTCCCACACCATCTCGCACGTAATCGGCACATGCGACTCGACGTCGATGGCCCATGGGAACGCCTTCGAGATGAGCCGCAGCTTCTTCGCGCTGCCCTGCGTCGCGATGCTGTGCCTGTGCGTGAAGAACGTCGACGCGGTGATGGAGGACGGGCGCTGGCGGACGTCCCATTGCAGGCGCGTCGTGTCCGCTGCGAGGAGGAAGAAGAGCTGTGGGTATTGCACGGAGTTGTAGCCTGTGGAGCTGGAGGTGAGTATCTGCGAGGAGGGAGTTAGAGGTGGATTTATCACGTACGGATGCCTGGATCGCGTCCGGGGAAACCGTAGGCTGCAGGCGCGGCCATTGGCGGAGGGATGTAGACGTCTGGATCGGGCTGAACGCCGGCATAGTAGCGTCGATAAGGGTCCCACTGAGATTGGTACATGGCGGGATTAACGGTGGTTAGAAGGAAGATGGTTTGAAATTGTAGCTGAACACGGGACCCTCTGCCCCGTTTTATATACTGTCGTCACAATGCTTGGTTAAGCTTGAGGCGCGGAGTAGACGTGTGATGAGTTGATTCAGCGTCACTAGGCACTGGTATCGGATCAGAGATCAAGGGCAGGCTGCGCCTGCTGTGCGAGTGGGCGCCAATCGTTGCTTTGTACAAGGACTCTGGATCCAGAATCCTGTGTAAGAGTACTATAAATTGACAAGAGAGCCATGGCGACATTATATTTTAAGGTGTGAGTGCACACGCAGTCCGCCCCTGTGACAGTGTGGGAGAGCATCGAAGAAGCCTGGCTCAGGCCTAGCTACAGAAAATTGAGAGGCACTGTTCCTTGTGAGTATAGCCTGTGTCGTTTTATTTGCAAAGTCAACTGCCAGATGGAGAGGATTAGGAAACGTGAGAGTCGTCTGCCCAAGATAACCAGTGATAAACTCCATAGCTGTGTAGAAAAAAAGTGAGTAAACCTTCACTAAAAAAAATCGCTTATAGGACTTCCGAGAGAAGACCCAGGTATAGACGAGGCGACGTGGTCGGAGAGGCATGATTTGGGTGGTGCTTATGAATCACCTCATGTGACCGCGAGGGTCAGGCGGTACAAAGAAGCCCTGCATGAGAGACTTTGGAGTGACATGGGAATTAGAGTTAATGATATGTCCTTTCAACCTGTGCCGCACAGTCCTGCGCCACAAAAACGCGGAAATGGTGTCTTGGAGGATGTGTAGAGGAGGAAAGGTTGACAGAACAGAGTCACCTGATCTTTATAAAGCAAGCTCGTGATAAGCCGTAAGCGAGCCGAGCGATCGGCTTTATATTGCACTTTTGAATCAAAACCGTCTGCAAGTCTCTTTGGACCTCCTGCTCCTTCCGTTGGCCTCTGCAAAAATGTCTTTTGCTCTCCTTCGCAATCCTCTGCGCCGCGCGGCCGTTTCGAGCATTCGCGCCACACCTCGCACTACTTTCAGGGCTGGTTTCCGCCACAACTCCACTGCTGCGCCAAAGCCCGCGCCTAAATCCAAGTCCAACTTGTATATTGGTCTCGCAGCCTTTGCCGCAGCTGGCGTTGCGTCCTATTTCTACTTTAGCGAGGAATCAGAGGCCGGCGCTGCTCTCAAGTCCGGCGTCCAGGCTTCGAAGGCTGCGGTCCCGTTTGTGCCTACTCAAGAGGACTACCAGAAGGTGTGCAACACGCACAACACGTGTCAAATCCTCGCAGTTAACGCATGGTTGCTGTTAGGTCTACAACAGAATCGCTCAACTCTTGGATGAGGCTGGCGACTACGACGGTATGTCCGCATTATTCCGGGTGAATGATAAGCAACTGACAACATTAATATTCTAGATGGTTCTTACGGACCTGTGCTCCTGCGCCTCGCATGGCACGCATCTGGCACCTACGATAAGGAAACCAAGACTGGCGGAAGGTAATCTATCATTTTTTCTTCATATCTGGGACATAGCGCTAATTGCCGTCGCGTCGCGCAGCAACTACGCTACCATGCGCTTCGAGCCCGAGTCCCTCCACGGCGCCAACAACGGCTTGAACCTTGCCCGCGACCTCATGGAGAAGATCAAGGCCGAGTTCCCGTGGATTAGCTATGGTGACTTGTGGACTCTCGGTGGTGTCGCTGCCATCCAGGAGATGGCTGGACCCAAGATCCCCTGGAGGCCTGGTCGCATCGACGGTTTCGCCATCCATGCCACCCCTGATGGCCGTCTCCCTGATGCCACGCAGGGTGCCGCCCATCTCAGGGCTGTCAGTCCTTTGTTCAATTACGGCTTATCGCTATCTTGCTCATATGTTTGTTGATAATTAGATCTTTGGACGCATGGGCTTCAACGACCAGGAGATCGTTGCCCTTGCTGGTGCGCACGCTTTGGGACGTTGCCACACTGACCGCTCTGGCTTCAGCGGCCCATGGACCTTCTCCCCCACCACCCTGACTAACGACTACTACAAGCTTCTCTTTGACGAGACGTATGTGCGGCTTATTATGTATACCTTCCGCGTCTGATTTTTCTTCGTATAGTTGGGTTTGGAAGAAGTGGAACGGCCCTAAGCAGCTTGAGGACAAGAAGACCAAGAGCTTGATGATGTTGCCGTACGCCTGTTCAGATTCTTTTCTTGATTATGTATATTGATTTTTGCGGGCTCTAGCACTGACTATGTCCTCGTTCAAGACAAGAGCTTCAAGAAGTACGCAAAGGCTTACGCAGATGACAACGATCTCTTCTTCAAAGAGTGAGTCCGCCTTCTCCTTAATCAACCCTCTTTGAATCTAATTAATATCTATCCACGCCCGCAGCTTCTCCAAGGTCGTTGCCACCCTCTTCGAGCTCGGTGTCCCCACAGAACAGTTCGCCGCCAAGGAGCCCTGGACCATGAAGACTGCCGACGAGCAGAAGGCTTAAATTAAATTAAATTTAATCAATCATTTGACGATTTTTACGAACTTAATTGCATAGAGGATAGATGGGTTTCACGTTTCGAGTCCTTAGAGGATAGAAGGCCCATGGCGCCTAGTACCTACTCACCTCTATAATTCTTGTGAATCTTAGTACTAAAATCATATTTGCTTCGCTTTTCATTGTTCTGGGTAATGTGGCAAGGCTTACACTATCATATATGTAAGCTTAATGGTTTCTGGAATCAAAGTAAGTAGTTGTGTTGAAAGGGAGATGAGGGGAGGTGGCCATGGAAGAAAGGATGTATTATGGTATTACACGGAAAAGATGATTGTACACGATGAAATTCCCAATGAAAATGTGGTCTAGATAACGTCTTTGTGTAGATGAAAAAGATGCCCATGAGAGTTAAAACCCAGAAAATCAAAAGGGGGATATGTTACGTCGAAACCGACTGCGCCAGAGGCGACGGTGCTGGAGGCCCAGCCGCCTAAGCATGCACCGCCTCCGAATCCGAAGGCGTCAGCTCCCCAGACGACCGCCTCGACATCTCCTCACCACTCTGCCTGATAGTCTCATCATACGACGGCAACCCCTGCATGCTCGTCAACGGCGGCACGCCCCCGATGAACCCACGGCTCGCAACAGAGTAGTCCGGCACCTCCGTGAACGCACGATGCAGCAGCTCCGTGCCCGTCTCCGCGTCGGGCAGCGTGATCTGCCGCATGAGCTGCACGGGGCGCTGCACGGCCTCGAGCTCCGCGGGGCTGGGAAGGTGCTGCTGCGACGCCGAGCGCGGGAGGTGAAACCCGCTCGTGAACGACGTCAGGGGCTTCATGGTCGTGGAGAAGAGCCCGTGCGAGCCCCGGCTCGCCTGCCCGTGGCTGTGGACGTACGTCTCGTGCGCGTGCGCATGCCCATGCGAGTGCGAGTGGGACTGGTTGCGCGAATGGTTCTGTCCATGCCCGGGCGCGTGCGCGTGCGCGTGCCCATGCGCATGTGCGTTCGAGTCCGGCTGGCGCTCGGGTGATGTCGCGCGCGAGGAGATGCGGCTGAGCGCCCGGCTACCTGGCCGACTGTGTCGCACAGGCGAGTGTGACCGGCTGTGTGGTTCGGAGGACATGTCTGACTCGCGGTGCGGCGAGGGGTTGCGCGTGCGCGCGCGCAGGCGCGGTGGGGGGTTTTCGGATAGGGAAAGGAGGAGCTCGGAGTTGACCCATTCGAGGGGCGCGATGGCAGCGCTAGGGTCAGGCTGGTGCGGGAGGTGTGCCAGGAGATGGGCTTCGAGGGGTGTTGAGGTCCCAGATAGGCTTATTGGCCAAGGGGTAATAGGCGCCTCGACGGGGTGAACGGGGCTCGTGCGTTGTGTTATCCAGGGATTGGTGACGCGCATGGTGGCAGAATCAGGA
Source organism: Tricholoma furcatifolium (assembly GCA_018854895.1). NCBI lineage: Eukaryota > Fungi > Basidiomycota > Agaricomycetes > Agaricales > Tricholomataceae > Tricholoma > Tricholoma furcatifolium. The sequence continues at coordinate 44,278 of JABAJV010008605.1, forward strand.
AGATACATGTTCGCAACTCTGTCGCGGACATGTTGGGTATAGCTTGGTAATTGGACGTCTTCCTCTTCTTGCGAAACTTCCGCACCTCCAATTAAGAGGCGTCGAGTGGCTGCCGAGAAATTCTTAGATTCGTGAAGAAGGCGATAGTCAAGTAAATGAAGGGGCAGCGAGCACCTCAGCTCAGAGGTATGACCATCCGCATTTAGGATCAAAATACTCCAACGGATTCGATGAGCAACATGGATGGGCTCGAGATTGTGTGATGGAGTTATCGTCAGAGGAATGGGAATGCTGAGGTATGTGACCACATCCTGACTTTCGTAGTCAGAATCCTCCGTTTCAACCCTTGGTGCATTGCTAGAAGAAGCGACTGGCGGAGTTTCTGGGGAAGGAGTAGAAGCAGAAGCAGAGGCAGAAGTGGAGGAATGAGCGGTTGGTGTGAATGCATGGAGCGGATTATGGATCAAATGCCTGCTTAAGCTGCTAAGTGAACTAGAACTGCCTGAGCGTTGGATGTGACTTTGAGAAGCTCCGGGGGAAGGGCTCGCAGGAGAGGCAGGAGATGGCGGATGACTTGGGGAGCGTGATCCACGATGTCCTTCCACTTCAACGGCTCTGCCATTGACGATCTCATGTTTCACAGAGGCACACTGCCGAGTTTGCTCTTGTGGACCACTGCGAGCGTAAACTTTGGTTTGCTCGTGAATGGCGGTAGTAACACTGAGAACGCATGTTCCTTTCGTTAAGGGAGTGAACTTGACGAGTGCCGTAAGTTTGTCACCTGCGGCCCAAGCCTTATGCGGGATCATGAGAGAATACATAAGTTTCTCTGGCCAGGTGTTTTCGATCTCAAGAGTCTGTTGGTACTCCATGGCCTCGGGGGCAAAAGACCGGATAATGTGCACCGGTAATCCGGCATGATAAGTTTGATGAAAGAAACCACCACGAACGACCTGAGCGCGTAACTTGTAGGAAACAGCGGCACCTCCAAAAGCCGGAGACGCTATCGTAGATGGCAAAGATCCTCCGATACGGAGTTGGAATGGAAAGAGATGGCGACCAGCTTTGAGTGTATGACTCGAATTCTTCTCGCCCTCGAGAAAAGACCAATCATGTTGGCAAACAACGTACGTCAAAGGTACGCCGTTCAAGGTCATCCTGTGACTGTGTTAGAGAGCACATTTGCAAGACAATGTCTGAGGGCGTACGATTCAGAAGCAGGCACTGGGAGACGAGCTTCGCCTCTAAACTGCAGAGTTATTTCTTTCAAAGGAGTTGCCTCGCTGAGATAGATTGCAACATGGCCAGAGAGTGTGGTGGGCTCTACGTCGACACCGACACCCTTTAGAAAGAGATAGGGCGAATCGAGAAGGATTTCTACGCGGGGCTTGTGGTCCTTTTCTTTAGCCATGTCGTGGGTGTCGACAGGGGGGTGTGGCAGTGGATATGCATGAGTGATGGTATCTATATGAGAGGAGCTACTCGGTGAAGAAGTCCTAGACAAGACAAAAGCCATCTTGTCAGACAGAGAATGGAAGCGAAGAGTGAGCAAAGTTATTCCCTTACTGAGCTATTTGCACAAAATTCGCAATCCAATCCCGCTGCAATCCCGTTCCGTTCCCGATACGATCGACACGGCAGATCGGCTCACTCTTAGGGTCGTTCTGTTTTCTCCTTTAATCTTCCTCGATGTAACGGCGTACTCCAATTTTTATCATTTTCTCTGTCATAGACCCTGCAATTGGTTTAGGATAAAACTATTTGGAAACGCCGTTTCTCGGAGAAACCCAGGGTTTCTCGAGGAACCCCCACATTTTGATGAAAGTCGTTGTAGCCGAGGAACCCCAAA
>JABAJV010008606.1:0-45736 GCA_018854895.1 Tricholoma furcatifolium
GATAGATATCCTGCGGCTATTGTAGCGTCCGATGGGGACTGTATGCCTCTATCTGAGTGGTCGGGTTGAGTTGCATAGAAATCGCAGATCGCTGAAGGATCACGTGGATATTTTTTGAATGTTGATTGTAACGTAGTCAATTCCAATTGATTGGCTTTGGCTATCTCCTCCCAAACGGATTGGCAAGACATACCATGGCGTTCCAGAAACACTAACCAGAGGGCCCAGCTTCAGCTCCTGACACCGTTGTTCAGTTTTTATGTCCGAGGAAGATGGATAGTAGCTACTGCCTCCAACTCGCCCCATCGTCGTAGAGTCAAATTTTTGACAATTGTATCGCGGCCCATCTCCTGCAGGGTCGTTGCCGGTAACCGCCGGGTATGGGTGCATATTGACCAATTCACTTCAAACTTGACTCTATATTACAATGGACGGTCAACCGACGACTCTTGCAGCTGAGGATAGATCCCTTCGACTCGATACGCATGCGTTACGAAGGAAGGAACGGGAGTTTTTGATTGACAATGTTGCCTCGCACTTCGTTCAGTCTTCCTCGACGTCCTTCTTCGCGAACTATCTGCCCACTTTGCCAGGAGGCTACTCATCAGATGGCGACAATTTGGAGACGTCTCGATTCCTAAAGCAAATCAAGGAAAGGTTAATTCAGGCCAACCTTCTTCATGCAGATAACACATGGACTACCTTTGGAACTGCACGCGAAGCTCAACTTGACGAAAACGCTACGTACGTTAAACTCGGCGAAATTGTAGATGCTATTATTGCAGCGGCAACAATTTACAATGACATCATTGAACCTACTTGCGTTATTCAAAAGACAACACAGGCTAAGGGCCAGCAATATAAGTCAGACTTTCGTGCATTCCCTACTAGAGAACGCCTTCGTGCCCTTTGCCTCGAGGATGAAGAACGAGTCCTATCTTTAGGAGCCACTGAACCTCCGCATTTGCCACGGTCAGAAGCGCCGAAGCGTGTTGACACGGAGTTTCCAGCAGGAACGACGGCGATTGCTGCTATCGTAGACATCAAATTGTGGGATAGACGCAGTAAATCTCAAGTTGTGAGTTTTATATCTTCTACCTATTGCAGACTGATCCTAGCAACCATGCTCAGGATGAATTGAACATCATCGGCGCTGCAAAGGCTATCATGTACAAAGACCCACGGCGTAAATTTCTTTATGGATTCACTATAAACGTGGATGACGTTTGTCTGTGGTACTTTGGAAGAGGACACGTATGCCGCTCTACGTCATTCAAGCTTGACGAGGTTCGATTGTCGCTGGTCCTGCAGTCCGCTTCTAACTGTATCATAGGATCCTGACTCTCTCATCAAATTCATCCTTGCACTGGTATTCTCGACACCAGAAGGTCTCGGCTTCGAGCTTCGATCTCTCAGTAAGTTGCCGACGTGTCACCTGCCTTGGTGAACATCGTAAAGCATACGAGTATCGTGTTGACGGGAAGCGATATCTGACTACAGGATCTCCTATATATGATGAGGGAGCCTACTATATTTGCTCTCGGGCGACGCGTGTCTGGCTTGTGAGGGAGATCAAGACTGACGGGGATCAAAATTATCTCAGCGATGACTTGGTTGAAGAAAGAAAGAGATCAAGACCGTGAACCTCTTTCCCGCAGGCATATACGAACGGTCTACGCTGAAATGTGCGAATCGGTCTACGAACTCAAGGATTTCCGGTCTCTAGTTTGCACCCTCATTGACATCGTTGAAGGTATGTGAAAACTTTTGGAACTAAATTCCCCTTTCACTGAACGACTCCAGCGCTTCGCTACCTGCGTAAGGCAGGTTATGTTCACCGAGATATCAGTGGTGGCAACTGCTTGTGGTACCGTACAGGTGGAATGGGCAAAATATCTGATTTTGAGTATGCTAAACCATTTGCTGAGTTGAGAAGCACGAATATTCAAACAGTAATCATTTCTTGCATGCGATGCCATACCGTTCTTATACACATATTCCTCAACAGGGAACTCCTTCGTTCATGGCAGTGGAAGCTCAGCAGCAGAGGCATCTATTCATCCCCGATGAAAAACTCATGGCTGCATTTCTAGACCGTCATCCATCACTCAGACGCCCCGGCCTCTACAACACAATGCTGAGTTTCCTTTCAGATTCAACTTCTACCATGATTTGGAATCTGTATTCTGGATCTACACCTGGTTCCTCCACGTCAATTTACCAACCGCTACCCATCAATGTCAACCCCCGAATCAATGCTTGAGTGAATCATATCGTAGTCTTTTTTACTGTGGTATGGAGGGCAACTACACTCGGACGTTGGTTATTGAAGTGGATGCCAAGTTCTCACAGTTATGTGACAGTCCCTCGCAGCTTTCTACCTGTCATACGCGTTGTTGCTTGGTCCATGGATCTATATGAGGTTCGCACTGCGCGATGCTTACAGGGCACTTGAATGCGCGGAGCCTGTTCCTGGATGGTGACACACCGGCGGCGAAACTCCGTTGGGACACAAGCTTATTCACTGATGCACCGTATGATCGTTTCACTTCCGAACTACGGAAGGTGTTGGATACGATGACAGAAGGAGTGTACAAGCAATTTGGCGACATTCCTGTCAGTTCCTGTCCTCCTTGAGTCCCCGTTCGCCTTCAATTCTACTATACTTACTTGGATTATTTTGTCAATTCGAATTCCTGCCTACAAATTCAATACATCATCATAGATCACACGTTCATCTTTATTACAGGAGTGCCTGCCATCCGACCGAACCCAAGTTGGTACGCGACTTGAGGCACTTGCCACCGCCACATCTATCATGTGTTGTAGTTGGCTCCACCAGAAAGGCTCAGTTTATAGCGTCATTCAACACAGTACTATGTTCGCCAATCTATAGTTCAATTAGCTAATGATGGTCCCAGCAGCTGAAGACAGACATTAGTGCTGTGGACTTCAGTAATAACCGGATCGAGCCTGTTGTTGTGGTTGATCAGCTACGCACCGGGGCATTTGACCACACAGGCAAAAAGCCTTCATCGGATGAGCAAGGTATTGCAGCTTTTCGGTCGGAACTCGTCGCCATTCAAGCAAGCTAAACGTCTTCCTTCCAGCGCAAGAACTTGCGAAAGCCCGATAAGACAAACTCGTTGCGACGACGCCTGAACTACTCATTTCGGGCTCAGACGATCATACCCTCTTCCTCTAGTCGCCCTCGACATCGACAAAGCCTGTTGCGCGTCTGACTGGACATCAACGGCAGGTCTCGCAAGTGGCTTTTTCGCCAGATGGACGGTGGGCGGCATCCGGAAGTTGGGATGGGACTCGCGTGCGTCTGTGGGAGGGCCGTACGGGGAAGTTTCAAAAATTTGTGGCTACCCTAAGGGGTCATGTTGGCGCTGTATACCGCCTAGCGTGGAGTGCGGATTCCAGGTTGCTGTTTAGTGCGAGCAAGGATAGCACGCTCAAGGTATAAAATGCTTCTATTGCTAGTGGACGTGCAGGGTTAAGGACTGTTTGATATTTGCCAGATCTGGGATCTGAAAACGTATAAGATTAAGACAGAGTTACCCGGACATACGGACGAAGTGTATTGCGTGGATTTTGTTGCTGATAAGGCGGTTAGTGGTGGACGCGATCGTACATTAAAAATGTGAGGTCTACATTATAAAAGCTGGTGATATGACACTAACATTGTATGATAATTAGACTAGTACACAAAACTGCCGATATCTGTCTTGTACTCCTACCCACAAGGATTTCATTATCTAACCTGGAATTCCTTTGAGCCATTTGTCATAATTAAACTGCACGGAACACCCTTCGCCATGTCTCCCATCAAGGTAACAAGTCTTGCCACGCTCGACGTACATAATATACTTGGGAAGCGGATCCTCTGGCCATGGCCATTCTGTCGTCTCCCCTGCGGCCGTACGTATCGCATGCGAATATATTTCAATATTCTTTCGCTCTGCCGTTGTGCTTGGCGCGTCCAGGAGCTCCTGACATTGGTCGATGTATCTGGCCAGAGTTAGAAAAGGATTCAGTCATGAACAATAGAGAGACGTACCCTTGGTACTCCGCTTCCTCCGTTTCAGACACTACTGGGTCGAGAAGACGCTTGGCAATTGCCTCTGTTGAGGACCGGTCGAGCTCTGGCGCTGCAGTGGTGCTATGCTTTAGATCTGGACGTATGACGGGAGCGCCGACGGATTTCTTAGGCGGCTGGATTGGGTTCGCAGTCATCCATTGTCGCACGCCCTGTACAACACTATAGGATCGAATCAGAAAGGGTAGAAACCAAGATAACTAATAGCTTGGAATTGTTACCTTGGGTTCTTCGTCCTACCGCGACGTCCATGGGGCTCAAAGGGGCTGTGATTCATGTCTTTGGCGGTCTTGCTAAGTGCACCACGATGATATTAAGACTTGCATGCAGAACATGAGAGCAAGAGACGTACCCAGGGAGCTTGAGTGTGCTGTTCATTGAGAACGCAAAGTGCTTTCCAAGGGACGTGAACAATAGTGGGCGGTAGTACTCCACCCAGAAATCACTTTTGTACTTGACAAAGTCGCGCAATGCAGAGTCGCACTCTGGGAGCAGGTATGCGGGCTCGAGGTGTGCTTCGTTGAACCACTTGCGATAACCTTTACGTACGGGTGGGAGGGTGATCGTGCGTTCGCCAGCGACGCCTAGGAAGAGGTTGATTGCGGTTTGTTTATCGGCATCTGCAGAGGGGCATTGTTATCCGAGAAGTGGGATTAAGCAAGGGAGGGAAAGATACCTAGAAGAGAGTTGGTATAAAAACGTCGGATGTTCTCAATGATGTCGCGTGAGTGACTGTTCCAATGTGGCATGCGCCGATAAGTTTCTACACGATTGACCAAAGCGCTTCCGGTGTATTGGAGTGCGATTGCTGAAGGATATATCAATGATAGGCAAAACCATTCTGAAGTTGGATTCTTACTGTCGCCGTGGTCGTGGTACATTTCCGTGAGCATGTTGACCGCATCGGAATCAAACGCCAGGTTAGGAGTATCAACGACTCCGAGCGCGTATAACTGGTGCCCAAGCGCACGCTTGCCAAATACGAATTGTGCAGCATTAGTGCGGTCCAGACAGTCAACACAGTTGGTACGGCATATTCCATTCTGCAGGAGGATCCTTTGTCTCCATTCTCGGCTTCTACGAAAAATCAGGTAAGAATAAGATGACGCCGTGTGAGGAATAAGAAAACTTACTCATCCTCGGTTTTCATTTGCAGATAATGAGAGTAGGGCTCGGGACCTGAGTGGAAAAAGCCTGTCATCTGTATCGACTCTTCTGCGATGTCCTCTAGATAGCTGATTACATCATGCGTCTTTCTGTGGTTGTTTATCAGAATTTTGCCAGGAGAGAAGTAATCAGTCAACACTTACTCTTTGTATGCACGCGACATGTCCCACGGGCGGTATTCCATCTTCCTATCGGCAGGTAGGAACTGGTTCAGGTAGCGAACGCACTGAGTGTATTCTTCGAGAAGCTTTGACTCGCGTGGAACAGGCTCTCGTCGTTTGATGAGGTTGAGGATCGTTATAGGGGCGCCGTACCGCTTGAAAAGGTCGTCAAAGTGCCGTGCGGCAGCAGAGTAGAACGGGTCCACCACGTTGACTACAAATCGACGTTTAATAGATGCACAAGGAATAAAAAGGTAGATCGTACTTTCAATGGGTGGTTTGGGGCTCATGCTGGTGGTTTCTTGCGCCCAGTAGATAGGTATGCTACCCCGGTACTACGATTTGTAAGAAAAAGTAGATGGAGAAGGGCATACATCGACTTACTTGGACATAACTCGTGTAATTTGGGCTGGGCCTACGGCCGTGAAATGTCTTGGTGGATTGATCGCGCCGTGCTGGGTAGTAGAAAGGTGTCGTCAGCGCTTCTGCTACTATTTGTTCTGTCTCGACTTCATTGGCGACGTTTCCCTGGGAACATATATGCCTATAAATAAGCAGATAAAACATGAAGAAGGGTTTGTTGCTTACCTCGGCGTTGACCCCTCGCTTGAGATAACGAGCACCCGCAAAATGTCGAGACCGTCGGGCGATCAAAGTTACAAAAACCACACGGCCAAGAACAGTGAGTTCTACCAGAGATGTTTATCATCAACTCAGAGAGTAAGTATGAAGAACGTACTAGCTTGATCGACATGGCCATGCACTAATGGTAAAAGCCAAGGGGCACTCAGGCATGGGGTGTCCTCTTTGGCAAAAGGAGAAGAAAGAAGATGATAATTCCAGGCATATCTGTCGTTAAATGGCCATGCTCCCTCTGTATTACGACTTGATTTGGTCAGGTTGTGCTGCAGGGTGGAGGTGAGGTCGTAAGTGTAACTAGGCAGTGTCAGATTCAGAAGGATACAGGTAAGCTGGTTTGGACCATACCTGAAATAAAAATTCTTGGACATGTCGACTTGTTTGAAGATGTTCATTAGGCGCTGTTCCTCAGTTGGTTTGTCGACCTTGTGGTTGAATACCACAGGAATGATATCGGTGCCTTCGCAGTGATATAGGTAATGGCCCCCCAAGAGTGCGACCACGGATCGTTTGGATATCAGTACCATATACCAACCAGCAGTGAATCGAATGAAGCCTAATGATATGAGGATATTGCATAATGGCAGGACAGAGATGCTCATACCTGCGAGCCCAAATACCACGCGTGCCTTCCCCAAACCACCCGAGGCCCTATTTCCATCATCAAGCATCTTGAGCATGGCACTCATCTGCTTGCCGCTGTACTCTGCCTCGTCCTCAACAATGATGAGTTCATCTTGACTGGTCCTGTCGATCTTGATGATTCTGTGACGGGATTCAGCGGCATTTGATGCAATAATAAAGTATCTAAGACGGTTTTCGTAGAGAATGAACTTGTTGAAGGCGGAATACGAGCGAGACGGGGAGTCGTCGGTCATGGCCGCATTGGACAAAGTCGCGACGCGGTAAGTCACGTGGTCTCATTTCTTTCCTTTATGCCTCCATGGTCCCAGTCATTAAGCAGCTGGGGGTCATTGAAGTCTCCTCGTCGCCTGAGCCTGAGCCTAGTACACGAACCGTACGCGTAAAGAACTTTTCCGTCATCGAGCTCAGCGACGACGACGACGATGACGACGCGCTTCCTCAGAAACAGCCTGTCGCAGGCCCGTCTTCGCGTCGTAGACCTAGACCTCAGCAACTGGGGTCGTCTAGTTCTGTAGAAAATATTCCTCCTCCTCTTCGCAAAAAAACAACTCCGGTGCCTCTCTTCTTGCCAAGTGACGAGGAAAACAACCCACTGCCTGAAAGGGGCAAGGCGCCTACCCCTGCTCCTTTCCCTCTTGATGTCGACGCGGACTTTCCTACCGCGCCTAAAAAATCTCAGCCTCTAAAGGAGCCTAGTCCAGAACCTGAACAACCTGAACCCGTCCCAGATCTAGATCCAGATCCACAGACTACTATGACTGCTCGCGTCCTCGAGATCATTCCCGATGTCGAGCCCGACTTTCTTCATGCAAAGGTTACACAGCATATGTTAGATCATCCTGACCAAGATGCAGCATTAATTGTTGAACGCATCCTGCACGCTCTCTTTGAGGATAACAAATACCCAAAAGTCGACCGCTTTGGTAAAGGAAAACGCAAACAAGAGGATTCGGATGGTACTGCATCAAAGAAGACAAAGATCGACTATACGGACAAGAACCGACCAAACAACGGTGGAACACACTACAATGACCTTGCTTTGGTGCGTAGTCCATATTTCATTCTACTGTTGCATTAACTCTTTGTTTTGCGACAGGAACGCCTTCAAACCTCCTTTCCCTTCGTGCCTAAGCCCTATTTACGGCAGATGCTCTCCAGCAACAATGGCTTCTACAGCCCTGCACATCTCTCTCTTATTAAACAAGAGGAAGAGTACAAACGCCAACGAGAAGCTGGTGAAAGAGTCCAACTCCCTTATACACGGCGAACCACTCCATATAGACCCAAAGGCAAACTACCAGCTACTCGAGACGAGGAACTTGAGCGAGAATGCGCATGGCTTCTTGATCACCTGTCAGGCCTCGGTGGAAAAGCTGAAGTAGGAGAAGACGAAGACGAAGATGATGGTGAATGTGAAGATGGCGTCGAGTGCGGTTGCTGTTTCTCGACTTATCGTTTTGTATGCGTGACCTTTCTTTGCGTCACCATCCATTAAAGACATTCTTTTAGGACAAGATGATACAATGTCCCGAAACCCACCTCTTCTGCATGTCATGTATGAGATCCTACGCATCTAATCTGCTCGGCGAGCACGATCCAAATATCAAATGCATGGATCAGTCTGGATGCAAGGCGCTCATCCCGCCGTCAGAACTCAGAAGATTCCTTTCAGAGAAGTTGATGGACCTGTATGAGCGCGTCAAGCAGCGCAAAGAGGTAGAAGCAGCCGGCTTGGAAGGCCTGGAGGAGTGCCCATTCTGCGAATGGGGCTGCGTTATTGAAAACCCGGATGAGAAGTTGTTGCGGTGCGGAAATTTCGAGATGTGCGGGGCCGTTAGTTGTCGTGGATGCAAGAAATTGGTCAGTTGGCTTCCCGTATAGATCATATTGTTCCGCCAACTAAGAATAATTTGTTCAGGATCATCTTCCGAAGAGCTGCAAGGGTGAGGTCTTATGGCTTGGGCGTTGGCACGAATTTAATGCCCTTTGTAGAGATGGAGGAAGATAAACATTTGGATGGTCGACATGCTGTTGAAGAAGCCATGAGTAAGGTCTCTGTCCCTACTAGCGTCTGCGATGCTCAATATCTCCTCAGCGCAAGCTCTCATGCGCAACTGCCCCAAGTGCAAAAAACGTGAGTCCTTGTCTTTTATTGCGTTATCTGAGCAACGTCGTCAAACCTGATTCTCTACATAGCTTTTATCAAGGAGTCCGGGGTATGTCTGCTTACCCACTGGTTCATCTGATGTGGTTTGATGTACTACGCTTATATTTCGCTCGCTTCTAGTGCAACAAGATGACTTGCCCTAATTGTCATACCCTTTCATGCTACGTTTGCCGCCAAGTCGTACGGGGCTACGATCACTTTAATCAGGCATGTACTAGTCATGTATTGCAGACCTTCCCTGATTTTCTTCTCGTTCTGCCCAGAGCCCAGCGGGTGCCACGGCAAATGCGGGTGGAAGTAGCGACGTCAATGCTGGCAAGTGCCTTCTTTGGGACAATGTCGAGCAACGGCATGTCAATGAGGTTCACAATCCCCCTTTACCACGTTACACGTCCTCAATCTTATATCTTTTTAGGTTAAAGCCGCTGCTGAACTTGCGCAAGAAAATTACAAGCGTGACAACCCCGACGTCGATCATGAAGCCCTCAAAGTTGATCTTCCAGTTGCCCCTCCTCCTTCTGTGAACCCTTATGAGGCGGCTCGTCAACAGCGCCAACGCGAGTTGCAGGCAGCACTTGACCGTGCACTGGCAGAGTTTAATCGACTGCGAAATCAGGAAGAAGCGCATCAGGTGCACATGCGCGATCGTGAAGCAGGTCTTGCCCTCTTGCGCGAGGCTGCGCATCGCATGCCACATGAAGCGGCAGAATATCAGAGGAGAGAATATGTGTTGCGTGCAGAGATGGCGAACGATCATACCATCTGGTATCAGATTAGGAACCAGCTGGAGCATACAAGGTTGAGGGTGGATCAATGCAGGATGGCTGTAGCTCAGTGGGCACATGACCCTGGTTATGCAGCGATGCAATTCGCTGTGCCTGTAGCACAACTGGCACGTCCGCCCCCTGCACAACCTGTCCAACCACGGGTACATAGGCCGCGTGCACGAGCTAGGGCGCCCAGAAGGCGGTAGTTAGACTTGAGAAGATCATATAGTCAATATATCACCGATTTCTGTTGTAAATTGTTTCTGTCTGGGAGAACTTAACGACAAAAATTGGCAGTACCGTAGGTTGACAACGTGCATCTCCAGCAACTACATAGCTACTAGTATGCGGAATTCGAGATGGAATTTTATTACAGGTTTCAGATTTAGGACCAGTTGGGGAGTATCCTATGCCCTCTGTTGCACCCCCAGACTTCGCTAGTCAGCAATGGATGTGAGCCACATGCTTTTTGCATTGCTTTTGAACTTACGGGACAGAAGGAATTGGCGGTTTCACTTGGAGTTGTTCCCAACGTCCGTGAGGCTCTAGGATGCACGGCGTGTTTCGCAGAGGATTCTTTGAAAAATCATCGGTAGGTGAGACGATGCAAAGGTTTCGATACAAATGAGCTGCACCTTCATTCAAACTTCTGCGATCACATGCGACAACTGCACTAGCGAAGATGATGAGGTAGTATTTGTTCATTGAATGAAGACGAGAAAAAGCGGACTTTGTTAGTCGTGGCGTGGCGAAAGTCTACTCCTAAAGCGAGCCCTTTTATACTTTGACCCAGTATTCTTAGGAACCCGGGTTTCACAGCTGCAGATTCATCTCTGTTTGCGAGAACTTGCCATGATCCCGAGTAATTTTGGACCTATACAACAAAGATATTTGTGAGCCACAGGAATCCGAGTCAACATACAGCGGTGATGCCAGTTCAACTATATGTCCAGAATCATCATCACATGCGCAAACGACTCGAGGCTACTGCTTGATTGATCCTTGTTTTGGGCACAATACAAGCACATCCAAGGGAGTGGATTATTTCGATTGTGGCATGGTCCCGAAGAGAAGTCAAGGAAGTGTTGGGATGAACGTTTTTATCCTGTAGCAGACCATCAAAGTGCTGAGCGCTTTCATTGTTTTTTCTTGGACAGTCACCTTGGAATCATGCGAACAGAAGGAAAATATGATGACCTATCTTACGTAGCCTGACTAGAGTGATCGAGGTATTTTCCATACAGTGCGCGCCATATCGCTGCAAATCTAGGATACCTTATAGGCGGGGAAACCATGCGTAGAATTGAAACTCTAGTAAAGCCTATTAAGAAGCTATAGTTGGCAGCACCTGCCATTAACTAGGTGCGTATGGTTCGACTTGAACGATGGCCCAGGAGAGAATGTTCAATGGATCGATCCAGATACGAAGATTCCCTGTCGAAATTTGGCGGGGTCTGATGCATACGGTTGTTGAACTGTCGTGATAGAAGGTCCCTGACCAAGTGTTCCATCCCCGGTATTCGCTTTTCAAGGGATTGATGTCAGTGGTATGCCTTTTTGTCCTGTTTTTGGGCTTACGGCTGGTACCAGTGGTATCGGTAGTCGGACTTTGACCAGTGGTATCGGTAGTCGGCGTTTGACCAGTGCTGTGTGGCTTCTTCCTACGATCAACGGGAGATAATCCTTCCAAAATATAATCGGTAAATAGGACGGTACATAAATTTTGAGTGAGTGAGTCATACCTTCACGAGGATCAAGAACAAAAGGAGCAGCAAATGTCCCCGCAAACATCGCCGCGAGGAAGACAAGATAGAATTTGTTCATTGGAGGTTACGTTTGTTCTTTAGGAGAGGGGATTGAATCGACCTGGCCAGCAGATAGGGAGGTAGAACGACAGGCCATTCCTTTTATACCTCGGACGGAGAGGGCGTAACGATGCAATTCGTTTTAGGCCCCTACCACCAGGGGAGATGAAACTGTGGGGGCTCATGCATCATGAGTGTGTGTTGGCACGAGTGTGCATTTGCAAGTATTATGTAGTTGTATGCGAAAACAGATTTCAAGAATTCCACAAAGATTGCCGCAGGAATCCAAGTATTAACCTCCTGGTCGAAGTCAAGAATTGCCCGTTCAGAATTTCAGCAGTCTTCTTAAGGAGAGTCATGTAGCAGAAAACCAGTCGAGCCCCATGCAAGAGACAGAGATAACCTCTACTTCTTAGCAGCTCGACTGCGGGCGCATCGCAGTGAGCTGCCTCCGGATCCTGAGGTCAATGGGTCGTTCAGATGCTTCTGATTGTGCGTGGATCCGAATTGTAGTCACGAAAGGATTTGATGTATATGTAGCCTTTATAGCAGTGAGTGAGCGCATTACGACACGTTCGGGGGCCAAAAAGATCCAAGCCCAAGAAAAGAACCAAGATGATGAAATTCAACGACAACTTGATGTTCACTGGCACCTCAAATCAGCCTTTTATTTCAAGCTCCGATAGAGTCCTTTTGTGGCTAACTTCCTTTCAATGCTCTCACTAGTCATAGTCACTACTCAACAAGTAAACTGAAGTAATTAACGCTAAATATCGTCACGATTCTTCCTTCCACTCAGACAGTGGTATACAGTGTCCTTCTGGCATTTTCCCTTTGGGATATCGCTCCCCAGCCACTTCAGCGGCCTCTACAAGTCGGCGGATGTTCATCACGTCCTCCGTTGTCAATATGATCTCTGCACTGGATGCGTTCTCCTCTACACGTTGAACACTGCGGATTCCAGGAATTGGGATAACTATCGGGTTATGAGTTAGCCATAGACTCAACGAGGAAGAATTAACTTGCAATTAAGATGCTCTGCGAGGATCCATGCAAGTGTAATCTGCCCAACTGTGACTTGGTACGTGTCTGCGATGGCCTTCAGCTTCTTGGAAACCTCTAAATTCTTGGAGAAGTTCTCGCTCGAGAATTTTGGCATGTATCTTCTCATATCGCTGCTGTCGAAGTCGGTGGAGGATGAAAATCTGTATCATACAAATAAACATCGCAATGAAAGACTCGGGCGACTTCTACCTTTCCGTAGCTAGACCATGTGCCAGAGGGGCGTACGCAACCACTGCCATGCCTAATTCATTGACAGCATCCACAAATCCTGACTTTTCGATAGAGAGTTCAAAAGGGCTAAACTCCATCTGAGCAGCAACGACTTTATCTCTGATGTCTGGTACCGCCTTGGCCCGTCTCAGGGTATCGATGTTTGGCTCAGATAGTCCAATCCATTTGATTGTACCGTTGTCTAGGAATGGTCGCAAGGCTTCCAAGACGACTTCAATGGGTACATCAGGATCAACACGATGTTGGTAGTACAGGTCAATGTAGTCCGTCTGAAGCCGAGCAAGGGACCTCTGCAATGCCGTGGCAATGTACGAGGGTTTACTATTGGGTTTCTGTTCAGTACTAGTTGGATCCCAGTTCCCAAACTTGGTAGCAAGAAATATTTCGCTTCGTCGACCAGTTTTGTTGAACCAGGTGCCGATGAGCTCTTCACCTGATCATATAAGATAAGCATAGATGAGTGGAAGGGCTGCTCGCGACGCAGTCAGTACTGACTGTGCCCGTAAATATCTGCAGTATCCCAAAAGGTCATTCCTCGATTGGCTGCGCTGGTTAAGGTATCGAAAGAAGCATTATCATCGCTAGGACCCAAGAATGCCCCCATTCCTATTAGTACCTCCGATTTTTATTTGGCAAAGAGAAATGCGATTATGAGGACTGACCCATGGTACCAAGACCAATGGCGCTGACCGATGGGCCATCTCTTCCTAGATTGCGGAGCATGATGATGATGGTTGACGCGACGCGTTGATCATGTGAAGGTGTGACAAGGTTGTCATAACTCTTTTCTGGCATGGTCCACCACCATCAGCCCTACTACGGGCACGGTCCTCAATTCTATTGCCCTCAACCTCCTCCATTCCCTCACCAACCTATACTAAGTCCCATTTCACCTCAGTTGCCAGCTTACTATGACCATCGTACAATTCAAGCGTCTGACGCCGCGCCTATTGCTCCTTGGAGTGCGCCCCTGGTCAATTTCAGACCCGACCAGAGTGGCTGGTACAGCCAGGTCCCACCATCTCCAAATGTTCCTGTCATAAATCGCTCAGCGCCGTTCTCACCTCCTGGTCTTACACGACAGGACTCGCCACCACAACCACAACCACCTGCTCCTGTCATGTCTGAGCCCCCGCCGAGCGAAATCATCATCCATGACTTCTGGAAAGGAAGGTTTGCACCTTTTCCAGGATTCAGCTCTCGGCCTGGTCACCTTTCGGCGAGGCAGCCTTCAAGAATCAAGATTACTGCACCAACAACCAAAAAACCTACCAAATCACCATTACAACTACTTCCACCGAAATCGTTCATGAATCTTCCTACTATAAGTCCTGAATCTAACTCCAGCGAAAGCGAAATTTCAACTACAGATACCCAAGATGTTAGCTATCTTTTTGGAATGAATACCCTGATCTGACCGCTTTCTTTTGCAGGTATTTCAATTCGATAAATATGTAAGATTCACGCGTGTTTACCTTGAAGACATGGCTAACGAATCTCCAGGCAGATGTCTTTATACCTCAGTATCTGAAAGATATTCAGAAACAGCCACATAATCTCTATCCTCTTCCACCTGTACCTGTATTTCCCCCTGTGTCTTATCTTCATTCGTTTCTTCTTCCAAAATTTATTCAAGAACTATCCGCGCCTCGTGCCGTAACAATTCTTTCATCGCCCCCTGCGGCTGATTGTCCTCCTCTGCATATTAAAACGTACCATGCCCATTGGCAGGCCCTTCTTGGTTGGGAGCTCGATAATTCCGCGCTCGAAAAAGAGAAGATTGTACTTTGGAAAGTTGGGATCAAAATTGCAATCTGGGTAGACGCCGAGTTTGTTCTCGCAGTCCCGGGTATTCGAGAGAACTACCCCCGCCTCGAGATTGGAGATCTATTTCATCTACGAGAAGTTATCGAGAGGCTTCAGAGAGGAAGTGGCGTGGCTTTTGAAGGCAGGGTGACTGCGCTGCGGAAGAGAGAAGGTCTTGTTCGTGAGTACATTCTCGCTACCCTTAATTACACTGCGCTGACGCCAGAAGATTAGATTTGCACAGTCCCAATCTCAAGCAACATGTCTTAAGCATGCTAGGACCAAATCTAAAAACTCTCGACGGCATCTACACTCCTAATGATACATTACCTTTCTTGTTTAACATTTCTTTCGTTGCTAACGCACGCCCCTCATTTATCATGGAGAATGCGTGTGCCACTGTCGGGGCGGCATTGGCTGACCCTGACCCTAGTAATTTGGCTCGAAAATGGCTGTTCCCTGAACCTAGTGATCTGGAGAGCCCATTGGCTATGAAAACAGTCATCCGCCCCTTTAAAGACGAGGACTGGATCGATAAGGGCTTGAATGACGAACAGAGGGTGAGTGCCTTGTGTTCTGCTGCCTACAATTCGAACTCAGGAAAATGGATATAGTTAGCAGCCTCGTCGATTGCGCTGCACCAGTCTCCTGTTCCGTACCTTATTAGTGGCCCGCCTGGGACAGGCAAAACAAGGTGTGTCCGACTTAATAGGCTCTCATGGTTCATTTCTTATACTCGTTTTAAGAACTGTTGTTGAAACTGTCTTGCAAATCCTTCGTCTTCAACCCGAGGCAAGCATACTCCTCTGTGCGCCGTCGAACCCTGCCACAGACACTCTCGTCCTCCGACTTCGTACTTTCCTACAACCCCATGAGATGCTGCGGCTCAATGACCCGAACAGGACTTTCGCTGAAGTTCCTATTGAGATCACGCAATACTGTTGTAAGTCCCATTCTTCATCAGTGACCTTGTGTAGTCCTTTCTGATTTCGCTTATAGACATCGAAAATGATAAATTCTCTCTCCCTCCGTGGAAGACGCTTATGAGGTTTAGGGTCGTGGTTTGTTCATGCATCGATGCTGGTATCCTGGCAGCGGCTCAGTGCACAAATACCACTTTAATGCGCATGGAAACAGAGCTGACACACTCACTGCATCCCCATCGCCGCCCACAGCATCAAGTTGTGCCTCACTGGACCCATCTCTTGATCGACGAGGTTACTCTTATGTCGTCATGCACTTCACAACAATACAACTCACAACTTGTTTGTAGGCTGCACAAGGCTCTGAGCCAGAACTTCTTGTTCCTATTTCAATAGTTTACACCAACGCTCCAGTCGAACCCGGCCTTGAGGGAGAAATACCGACATCAATACTTTCTCCTCAGATAGTGCTTTGTGGTGACCCCGAACAACGCAAGTCTTCTAAATTTTCAGTACGAACTTTGCTCATGCAAATCATATCCTTAGTTGGGCCTATTGTCACTTCGGACAACGCGAGGACTGGAGAATTAGACATATCCCTCCTTCAGAGGTTATTTGAACGACCAATGTATGCCGATCATGCGCATGCCAGGTCAAAGAGAGCACCTCTTCTTTTGTCGGAGGTGTACAAATTCACGCCATTCACAAATCTAGTCAAAGTACGCAATTTTATATGCTTAACATATAGTCGAATGTCGCTCACGCGCTCGTTCAGAATTACCGCAGTCATCCGGCAATTTTGATGCCGCCGTCTGCGATGTTCTATAGCGACTCATTGGAACCTTGCGCTTCCAACGGAACAGTACCTTGGGCAAAACTTAGTAACCCAGACCTCCCAATGATGTTTTTCGGTCATGAAGAACAAGAAGATTGTGTTGATGAGGCGAGTAGGACTCGTATACGAGCCTTGACATTAGCTGATGCTTCGTATATCAGAAAGCAACGTGGTTCAACAAGGGCGAGATTGACAAGGTGGTTGAAGTAATTCTATCGTTACTTCAGGAAGCGGAAAGTTGCTCGCCCCCTCTGCGACCAAGTGAGATAGGCATTATGGCTCCTTGGAGAGAGCAGGTTTGGAGACTTCGTGAAAGGCTGAGAAACGAGAAACTCAACGCGGTTGATGTGGGCACTGTCGAGGTGCGACTTGCGAATTCGGGATTGATTCATGGAGGTGACGAGCATAACTTCTTATTAATAGGACTATCAAGGAAGGGAAAGCAGGGTTGTCATAATATCTTGTGTCCGGTCGACAGCGCGCTTCCTGGACGAGGACAAGGCAAAAGGACTTGGTTTGATTTTTGAGAAAAAGCGGTATGTTATTTTTTGATTGGCCGGCCTTCTTCCTCACGGCTTCATCCAGAATGAATGTCGCAATTACTCGAGCGAAAGAACTTCTCGTCGTGATTGGGAATGGCGCCATTCTCAAGCGAGACCCTTACTGGAAAGGCTTCCTCGAATTCACCATTCGAAATCAACTGTGCGCGATATACCATGGCTTTTTAATGTATCTAACATTTGGCTTCCAGATATGTAGGGCCCGAGTTGGAGTTGGAGATGCAAGGAAACTACATATCACGCTTGGAGTATGTTCCAACTGTAGGGTTCTGTGCAAGACTGACTCTTTGTTTTACAGGTCGAAATACATTGATACACAAACAATTGGGTCGGAGGAGGACAGAGGTGTTGTGTTTGCAGGAGGCTTAGCTAGAGATCTTCTAGCTGAAAATTAGCCTTCACGGCGGAACGTTCGCAGGTCGAACTGTTTCTGTGCCGTACAAGTATTTGCTCTCTGCTGTGCAGAGTTCAATCTCATCGCATTTCTTTGCGCCATGCCAGTAAGAGAGTACGCCTATCAAAGCAGGTAAATTTCTTTCTATCTTCCGCCGTGCAGCCGCTACTATGACCATGAGTTCCACATCCTCAGCCAGTTTAATTGCTACGACAAAACTCTCATAGTGTCGGTCAGTCTGTGCAAACCACTTTTCTCGGAGCTTTCCACAGGTCATGAAAGCCTGGGTAAGTTTTTGCTGGATGGAAAATTTATATCTTATTACTTAGTAGCGCCATAATGCCATATGTACGTATTCCACGGCGCAACACTAACTTTCGTGACAGCTCAATACGTGGCCGTCTGCAAGATCACAGAATCCTTGAATCCCTAAAAACTATATGGCAGACCATCCCATTGATATTGTCACATGTGAGTGCCTTGTCTAATGACACATCATGCATCATGACCGAGACCCATCCCAGTTTGCAAGAGATGACTCTTTGGAGATTTGATCAGGATAGACGACCGCTGTCATAGATGTGCAATCAGACTGCGAGAAAATGCCGGTCAACCGACTGAGAACATACGATGCAGAGGATTTGGTAAAGTAATTTTCTTTGGTTCAGGTAGTTGCTTTTTGGGATCGTTTTGAACTGCAGGTTCTGGTAGAGTTACACGACGAGATAGATCAGCGCCTTCCCGCATAACTAAACAACATATTTGCTTACTGTGAACTGTGGCACCCTGATGAGAACTACGCCTTGAAACAGGAATGGCGAGATTGCCTATCACGAAGAAGAGGAGGGCGACAATGAATAGCTTGTGCATTTTTAGGGCTTCCAATGAGATATTTGATCTTCCAAGTCAAATGGGCTGACCAGCAGTCAAGGAACTCATTGCAGGAAACAGTGCGTGTTCTTATAGCTTTGAAAGAGAGAGAGGCGGTGGGCGTTTCGTTGATTGATCCATACCCAATAGCGTCAAAAAGCGGTGGAATTTGGGTTTCCATCTATCATTCATTCAATGGATTCTTTACAACAGTTGGTCGTACGTCGTCGCTGCATACCCACGAAGGCCATCGAGGGCTATATCATTCGTTTTGATTCGCTTGGATCTACAGTTCACTGAGGAGCCCCGAGTTGAAATCAAGAACAGGCTGTGTAACGGCGCTTAAAAACCAGGCTTTTCATCTTGAACATTTGAACTTTCATCACTGATGATCATTAACGATCCAACTATGTAGCAGTCCAGATGCTCTTTTTAATTATGGATGCTGCTATTTCCCCAATAGCATATGCTGCGGGCTGCAGTCAGGTCAGCTTTTGGAGTGATCGTTAATGAACGTCCATTACTGACTTGTGTATGTGCCGACAGTAGAAGAGGTAAGATGGAAAGGTCTACAACGCGGAGGTTTTTCGTACTTGGGGAGGATATAGCTAGTTAGGACTTTTGCGTTGAATCAAGTGGGTATCTCACTTGTAAACTGTCAAATTGGAGTCCACAACTCCAAGTTTCGACTTAGGAAGCAAAGAAGCAGTGCCAACAGAGTGATACTAGATCATACAGCCTGAGCATCATTCTATGCGATCGGAGAGTCAGGGCGAATAAAGCTGACTCACACCACAGTTAACGTTTTGCTTCACAAACTGAAACATTGAAGATCAGGTTAATTCGTGTCGAGAGAATTTGGGCCGCACCTCTTCCCACTGAGCATCCGTAGAAACATTGGCGACTATAAAATGAATTGAGGCCTTCGAAAAACAAACTTATGATGATCGATTACCTGTTGGAAAGACTTCCTCCTCGAAAATCTCCAAAAAAGCTGGAGTTTGGAAGAAATTGCGTGCGTATGCCGTGGCTTTCGCCAAGAACCACAGATCCCACTCTGATTCTAAAAGATTGGGATTGATCACTGGATGGTCGTCAATGGATGTGGAATTGATGTGCTAAGATGGTCAAGTCCGAATCAGCCGTATCCGTAGATTCGCAGGCCCTTACGATTGTACCCCGGGAGAGTGGATGTAGATGTGTTATAGCCATGGAGACATAGCTCCTGTTGGCTTCTTTGACGGGCCCAGCAGAGAACGAATTGAACTGATAAAGCATAATAATAAGGGTTTGAGCATTTGATAGATGATTTCTTACCAAAAGATATTCAGCTTGTGGGACGGTGAACACTTCGTTCCTAACTGCTTCAAAGACCTCTTGCTGAATGTTGGGAGGTTTTGATTCCAAAATCCGATTAGCTGTAACAAGTTCTTCCGGCGAAAGTATCTTATCAACTGGTACCATATCGAGAATGCTGTTGGCGAACGTCTGTTAAGGCATCCGATTCAGAACCATCTTTGAGCGGTACTCAATGAAAAATATACCAGCCATCCTTTGCCTTGCTTGTATAACTCTTCTTGCTGACAAGTTTGCGAAAGCAGATTAAAACGTCGTTTTTCTGCAGCCTCGAAAACCTGGCATTACCTGCGTTTCTAGTCCCGGTATGTATGCAAGTGCATCAAACGATTCATATGGTTCCTTGAGCAGATAGGTCAGGATTGTGAGAGTCCTTTCATCAAAAAATATGAATAAATGAATGATGACCTCTGTGGTTGAAAATACTTACTGATCTTCGTAATTCGTACCCACTCCGGGAAGATCAACTTTGACAGGAATTCCCAAGGGAGTCAAAATATTTTTGTCGCCAATCCCAGAAAGCTCCAACAGCTGGGGGGTGCGTATTGTTCCAGCTGACAAGATGACCTCACCGTTGGTCTGTAGCACCTTGGCATGCTGCATCGTCCCGTCAGGGAAAAGGACATTTACACCTGATGCAGTGACAGTTCCAGAACCGGTGAAATTGAGGCTCGTCACGAGAGCACCGTTGTAGAGTATGATCAAGTTTCTTCTTGAAGCAACGGGGTCGGCTGCAATGTAGGTAAGGCATGTAGCATTGACAGGGACTACCATATGGTTCGGTGCACTGACCGTATGCAAATTCAGCTGTAACACGGACGGAAGATCTTGATTCAGACGAAAGGGTATAAAACACACCCGTATTGTCTCCTTCGTACGCATTGCCATTGAAGTCATGCCCAAGCTCTATCGAGGCAGGGATAAATTTTTGATGTGCTCTGCGATTGAAGAAAGTCGTTAAAGAGTACTCGGCAGGCAGTGGAAATCAAACTCGTGCGCACATGGGCAGGAAGGCTGGA
This sequence comes from Tricholoma furcatifolium, assembly GCA_018854895.1. Taxonomy (NCBI): domain Eukaryota; kingdom Fungi; phylum Basidiomycota; class Agaricomycetes; order Agaricales; family Tricholomataceae; genus Tricholoma; species Tricholoma furcatifolium. The sequence continues at coordinate 20,516 of JABAJV010008606.1, forward strand.
AATGACACATGAACAGGACCAGTCGAGCCAACTGTATCGGAATTGATAACAAAACCATACTCATCCACGAGTTGTTGTGATGGTTGCTCCAGGGTCTCGGCCTTTCAAAACATCAGGTCAAGTCATCGCGCAAGACTGAACCCAACCTTTCTCATAGCCGCATAAAAGCGATCCCAATTCCAACCAGGGTTTCCCAAGCTCTCGATTGCATTATAATCTTCTTTTGCTCCACGAACCCACACCAAGCCATTGACAGCTGAGTCGCCTCCTAAGATCTATAAAGCAAGGTCAGTATTCGTGGGAAAAGGCATATCCTTCTGTGTTCTTCTACCTTTCCAGAAGAAAGATTGACCGTTTGATTAGCTGCATGTGTTTGAGGCGCAGTCTGCAGTGATGATTGAATTCCATCAATGGCATGTATGTGTCATTTATGGCGTACATTGTAGAACCAGTCGATGTCGGTCCCGACAAACTTGAATGAATTTTCAGGGATCGTTACAAGCGAGCTAATTATTAATTGAGTGGAGGCCTAACAGACCGTCAAGTAGACGCACTCGTTGACTCCAGATTGCCCAGCTTCAAGTACAAGAACCTTTTTCGCGTCGTCTTCTGATAATCGACGTGCGACGGTCAAGCCAGCTGTCCCTCCTCCGACAACGATCTAATCAATTCAATAACCAAGTCTTCAACACACTTTCTAAGCTCCATACGTTCCATAACATACATAACTAGTAGGGAATGTCAGCTCCGCGGAATTGAGTAGAGTGAGTTGCTTACTCGAATGAGGTAGACTGAAGGAGCGCCTTGCCCAAAGACGCTTCAGCCTGAAGATCAATAAAAACACCTCGTACGATGCCCGCGAGGACAAGGAGGATGACAGTGGGCTTAAACATGGGATAGAATCAAGAAGCGACATTCTTGGTGTGAAGAGATCCTATTTAAAGGGGCCTATCTATTTGCACATGTGAATAGACGTGCCACTGTCAATCAAGGCGTAATAGAAGCGCCAGGCCTCGGGTTCAGGGATGGTAATGACGAGGAAAGCGCGCGGAGCAATCAATTCAGTACAGATCTAGTGAGGTCATACTTGCTACTGATGAGCGTTTAACGGTGACTCTAGGCATGGAAATACGACGTAGCGTGGTATTCTGATTGAGATGGCTCGCCAACTCGAATATTTAATCAGTACATGTAGATTATTTTACGTCTAAAGATCTCTAGATTTGGCCAGAAGGCGCAAGAGCGGGATGTCCAGGTTGAGGAGGAGCAACTTCGAGAGGCTTCATTGCTGGGAAGAGGAGTACTTCCTTGATATCTGAAGTCGATTATGTTATTACATGCAACTGGATTGGCGGTCAGTGAGATAAACGTACTGGTAGAATCAGTCAAGAACATGACGAGACGATCGATACCCATGCCCCATCCACCTGTGGGTGGAAGACCGTGTTCGAGGCTGGCGAAAAGAAAAATTTCAGGTAAGGATTACGATAAAAATCAGGGCACATACGCATCAATGAAAGTCTCGTCGATTCCTTGCGCTTCATCGTCTCCCTGCTCCTTCTGCCTGACCTGCTCTTCGAAACGCAGACGTTGCTCGAAGGGATCGTTCAACTCGGTGTAAGCGTTGCAGAACTCCTTGCCGCACATGAAGCCTTCGAAGCGCTCGCAGAGACCAGGTCGCGAGCGGTGCCACTTGGCGAGAGGAGACATAACTTGAGGGTGACCCACTGGAAATTGAAAGCGTAAATAAAGAAATCAGGGAATAGTTACATTAGGAACGCACCGATGAAAGCAGGCGAGACGCAGAGGGGTTCGATGAATTCACCAACAAGCTGTGACATAGTTGAGCAAAGACATTGAACATATGCAGAATCTCCATACCTTGTCAAGAAGACGAGCATTAGTGCGAGGCTCGCTGCACTCAACATTGTGCTGGAAGCGACAGAGTCAGATGACACGCCATGTAAATGAGGTAATTATTACCTTGATGCAAAGCTCCCTCAACCACTTATTCGTCTCTTCAGTGTGAAGGGTATCTCCAGGAGGGAAGGTAACACCAAGCTTCTCCTCGAGGGTTTGGATCATATCGTAACGCTTCCAGGGTCTCTGGAAATCAAGTTCCAGCTGTCTTGCGCCTTCCTGGCCCTTGTTACCATCGGGGTGGTAGATGATCTTGGTGGAACCACCAGTGATGTACTTGACCAAGCCCTCAACCATCGCCTCCGTGATGTCCATCAAGTCCTCCATATCAGCGTAGGCCATATAGAACTCGCAGATGGTAAACTCGGGGTTATGCGTAAGATCGATGCCCTCGTTTCTGAAGACACGTCCAATCTCGTACACGCGATCGAGCCCGCCGACGACGAGCTCCTTGAGATAGAGTTCGGGCGCGATACGGAGGTACAGATCGAGGTTGAGATCGTTGTGGTGAGTGATGAAGGGCTTGGCGGTCGCTCCTCCAGCAAGGAGAGATGTCATGGGTGTCTCTACTTCCATGAAGCCCATGTCATCGAGGAAGCGGCGGATGTAGTTGACAATCTTGCTGCGTGTGACGAACAGCTTGCGGGTGTTCTCGTTGAGAATGAGGTCTAGGTAGCGCTTGCGGTATCGGGTCTCTTGGTCCTTGAGACCGAAGTGAGATGAAGGAAGCTGGTGAAGATTGGGAGAAAGAAGTTGGATATGGGATGGCGAAATGCTCAGTTCACCCTTCTTGGTACGAGAGGGTGTGCCAGTGACACCGACAATGTCACCACGGCGGAAAATGTCGTGCGTGGCAATGAAAGACTCTGGGTCAGCAGCATCTCTGTATAAACAATCAGTCAACACGCAGTTATGACTGTGGGATATACATACTGCTGTGTGGCCATTATTTGGACCTTGAATCCTTCGCCATGAAGATCGTAGAACTTGAGCTTGGCACCGCTCGCACGAATGTTATGAATTCTGCCAGCTAGGCTCTCGGTGACACCATCGAGCTTGGTACCAGGTGCAATCTTTCCCTCAGCACCATAAACGGAAATGTATGACTGAAGGGAACGGGTGACATGGAACTTGTGAGGGTAAGGGTTCGGTGACTGAGTTTGCTTGAGGTTCAGAATTTGACGCGAACGCATCTCATAGTATTGCTATCGTGCACACAATCAGTATGTTGTTTAGATATTAGGCAGTGTGCAGACGTACATTCGGGTTGAGCTCGTCCTCATTGGGTCCAGAAGGCTTGGTCTCATCCTTAGCCTGCGCTTGAGGTGCAGGGGCCTTTGCAGCCTTTGCAGCCTCCTTGGCTCTCTGCTTTTCGCGTCGCTTAAGCTCTCTGTGGATCTCATCGATAAACACCCAAGATAAGTCGGTCAAAAAAAACTTACTGCTTGGAAATGAGCTCGCCAGTGACAGGATCCTTGTGGGTGCCAGTTGGTTCAGTAGCCATGGTTCTACGCAAGCAAGTTATGCGATTTTTTTGGACAAGGGTGGATCGGATGGGGGTCGGAGAGATAAAAGGGCGCAGAAGCCTGAGCATTCACTTTTTCAGAGATTTTTGTGATCGAGTCAGATGACGATCATCAAATTTCATGACTGTTTGCTTTCCCTCGCCCGCTGATCGATAAGATGCTCATTCCACCCTCACACGACCTGCATCCAGGCTTCTATTATGGCTCTTTTTCCATTTCCTACATTCAACGATTACAACACAGATATACGAGGCAGACAATGGGGAGCACATGCTCCACCAAAGGATGTAAGAAGGATGAAGGGGGGGATGGGTCGGGTGGCTCGAATAGGCTGATGTTACAGTTCATGGAAACACGATAACTAAAACCATACACAACGAGACGACCAAAATAAAAAGAGAGGGCTATGGAACAGTATAAATCTTAGATACCAACACACATGTTCAAATTCACGACAGACTTGCCGTTTAGTTGTTGCCCTTGGGGGCCTCCTTGTAGGAGATAGCCTGCTCTTCGTTCATGGCGGCGATGATGGTGACGAGGAGGTCCTTGCCGGCTTCAAAGCCAGCCTCGATCTCCTTGCCAAGATCACCCTCAGGAACCTTGACATCATCCTTGGCGTTGCCGTCGTTGTCCATCAGGTTGAGGAAACCATCATCAATGTTGACCTGGATAGAATCTGAGCAAGATCTCAACGATAAAGGATAAAAAAGAATACTGACAAGCTGGTATTCGTTACGTTTGACGTTGGGGACATCCATGTTGTGGGTGGAAGGAGAGATATCTTCCTATTTTGATAGCTGAGAAAGAGGTGTGAAAAAAAACGCATGCACGACTTACCAGCTTTTTGCCAGTGAAAATCTGACGAGAGGATATAAGATTTTAAGATCGGGATAATCGGTGGGGGCTACTCACGTCGATTGCGACAAGATGGACCTTGGCGTGACCGTGCTTACCGGTCTTGGAGGTAGACATGTCGACAATCTTGCAAGGGCGACCTGCAAAGCGATATGAGAGCCTTGCAAGTAAAATAGTAGAAATTTACAGACCCTTGATCACGACGTGGCCGTTTTTGCGAAGAGCAGAGCATTGCATGGGGAAGGTGAGGGAGGCACCTGCGCTCGCCTGTATAGAGTTGATTAAGCGATAAGTAGTAAAATAGCAGAAGACTTACAGACTCGATGACCTGGTTGTGCTGTTCGTCGTCAGACATTTTTGCGGATGTGAGATGAAAGAAAAGAGTGAAGATCTAAGACAAGCAGGTGGTTTCTGCGATAGATGTGAGCAAAAGTCCAAAATTTTCGATCCACTGGGATTCAAACTCCGACCGCTTATGTCATCACACCTGTTAGCGACGCCGTCAGTCTCATCGCAGCGGGCGGTGCAATCAGTAACAATTCAAACAACCACCATGCATCCCTTTGCTGGAACTCAGTCATGTCCACGATGTTCAAAGGTCGTCTATGCTGCAGAACAGGCAAGTCTTTGGTTTCTTGTCGTCCTTGCCAACGTTGCCAATGCCATGACCTCATCAGGTAATGGGTCCTGGCAGGAAGGTATGTGATCCGATGGGCCTTGAGGCTGCCACAATCTCATTAATCTTTGTAGCTATACCATAAAGTGTGCACATACCTTTGGAATGCCGTGGATCGTATTCTGAAATTTTAAAAGCCATGTTTAGCCTGCATGATCTGCAACAAACGATTAGATTCATACACCCTTCTCGAGCACGATGAAATGGTCAGTACTTGACTCGATCATTTCAAATGTCAAATTGACCAACCACGCGACTTGACAGCCCTACTGGTAATCTCAACCTTAAATCCCCTAAGCGTGACCATCGTGCTTAAAACTCTTTCTAGTAAACCATGCCATGTGAAGAACTTTGGTACGCGAGATCTTAGGCATGCAAACCTCCCCCATCGCGATATTACGCCCGAGGGTGATCGAGGTCGCTCGACATCGCCTATGCGTACCACCCTAAGCACGCCCCCGCGCTTGGGCTCGCCTCTTCGCAGATATGACGCTACTGGAAGGCTGGTATCGGATACTGATACCGGTGCCCAGCGTCTAACCGCCCTCGCGACGACGTCCATCTCGTCTTCGGATTCGTCTTCGGACTCTGAGGCTCCAGATGCCGAAGCTATGGACGACGCACCCACGACGCCGCCGCCCACAGCTGCTCCTGCAGCAGCAGCGGGCACGCCGTCGAACTCTGGGCGATTTGGACCGACAGGCATCCCGCGCACTGTACCGATCACACCTACCCGTAGCGCCCCCGTGCAAGGCCGTCTTCCTGTCAGCGGTATCGACTCCAGCGACGCGTCACCTGTCCCTCTGCCTGTCATGCAAACTGCAACTGGGACGCGATATGGCGCCGCGCTGGCGAATAACTTGACAGGATCCCCGAAGAGGCAGTGGACTGCTAGCACCAACCCGGCGTGCCCGCGCTGTGGGAAGAGCGTCTTTTTCGCAGAACAGGTGTGTGGGCGTTTCTATCAGCAGAGCTGCATTGCATCTGCAGTTCCTCTTCTTCTCATCTTCTGCTTCTGCTTCTTTTGTGTGTGTGATTGGCATCTCAACTGAGGTTCGTGTTACAGGTGAAAGCGGTGGGCAAGACGTTTCACAAGAACTGCTTGCGCTGTGTCGAGTGTAACACGGGTCTAGACTCGAACCGGCTTCGCGATCATGATGGGGACCCAGTGTGTGTGCGATGCTACAGCAAGGTGAAGTTATTTGATTGCCTTTGGCTTCTGCATGTGTCTCGAGTACGCTAATTACTCGTTACTAGTTTCATGGCCCCCAAGGCGGCGGATACGCCTTGTTGGGCAAAGCTGGCGGGTAATGGCTTATTGCGCGACCCGACCCACATTTCGTTATTTATTCCTATCACTATGTACTGAATTACACGCCCACATGAAGGCTCCAAATCTCTTAGTATGTACCCTTGTGATGAAGTTACGGCAGCAGATGGATATCAATACCAGTTTTTATTTCTTTTTGTTTCGTGTTCTCGTGTATTTACAGTAGGAATTGATTACGCTGAAATTATCAGTACATTTTCTGCGACACGCCACTCGGAAGTGGCACCTTCGATATCAAGCGGTCGTTGGCGCTTCAAGGTTAGCGCGTTGTTCGGCTCGCTTTCGTTGCCCTCACTGAGTGTCGCCGATGTCCGCGATCCCGCCGTGGCTACGATTTCAGCGTCGGAGACACCAAAATTGACATCGAGGACTGGGTAATCGGGGATCTGGACGATGAATCGCCGGGGCTCCACGTCAAGAGTAGCTTTTTCGATCAGGGCGCGAGGCTTAAAGGATGGAAAACCATAAGTTAGTCCAAAAAGCGAAGATCAGGGAATAAAAATACGCACAAGATTGGGAATTGAAATTTTTATGAGGATCTTGCCAGCTTCTTTGGCCCATGACCACGTTGGACGTGCATTTTCCTGCTGACCCGATTTCGGTGGAGATGTAAGGACAGCGCTACCGCTAGAGGATGGGGATGAGGATGTTGGCTTGAGGATTCCTTTTGGTTTATTGCTGGATGTATCTGAAGTAGCCGGTGTTATCTCCTGGATAAGCGGGGGTTTTGTAGGCGGGCCGGCTTGCGCCGTTGACGTCGCGTTTTTTGAACCCTCGGTGACAAGGAACGAAGGGATGTGGACTGTACGTGGTGAAAGCTTTCCCTTGGATGCGATGTTTGGTGTGCCGATCTGACGCGACAGGACAAGGGAAGACTGGGCTTCAATGCGCTGAAGAGCTAGTTCTACACTCGGGGTCAGTTTTGAATTGCCGAGCAGGTCGTAATAAGGAAGAAGAAAAGAAACGTACCTACTATGAAGAGCTTGAATTCGGGATCGGTGAGAGTACGCGATTTGACGGACGTATTGTATACACAGTCAAAGACCAAAGAAGGCTTTCCAGCTGTACGGTAAAAGACATGAGCGACTGCGGACCAGAAGGATAAAGATCACGCGTTATAGGCGTATTGACACGATACAAGAGTGTCCGTATGATCGGGTAACATACCTTTGTCTTTATCCTGTCTTCCATTTGAGACAACAACGGGAACGTACCATCCATCTGGATTGAGTTCATCAACATCTTGGCCTTGCATTGCGCGATGAATCATTTCTTCGCTGCCTGGTGGGGGTGCTGGAACATTTGGATCCCAGGCAATGTTGACGAATACCTTGAAACCGACTGGGATTGTAACAGGTTGCCCATCATCAGGAGTATATAGAGCTGGCTGGTTTGTTGAAGACTTAATACAGAAACCAGCAACTGGCTTGAGTGCAATGGGGGTTTTTGACATAAGAGGGTCACGTGGCCAATGATCGAAAGTGATCGTAGAAAAAGTTGGGATGGACGAGTATCAATCTTCCTCCATTCATCTATACTCGACTCCAGCGCCGTGATCTCCAATACAAACGTGTTTGATTATGGCTTCTATAAAAGACCAGCCTCCAAAGTTCAGATTCTGTACCTAACCCTTCCATCCCTTCTCAGGTTTTCCAACTAATCGCCCTTTGTAGCGGTTCCTGACGAGGTTGACATGTACAACGTCTCCCCCTTCCCCGACTTTGACGACTCAGAAAAGGTCCAGCAGTACATCCAGGACCGTCGTGTCATTGGCGTGAGTACATATGCACATCTGTTCATTTCTACTCCTCATCGTCGTATACAGTATGATCCACTAGTCCAGCCAGCCCTACTTAGGCATGAGATCGTCTCTACTGCCAACTCTCAGAAGACGATCGCCTCTGCGCGTTACAGCGCTGCAAGAATCGTTGCTGGCCATGATGATCGCGTTCTCGTCGTCGTTGGTCCCTGCTCCATTCACTCCCCGGAACAGGCTATGGAATACGCAAAGCTTCTCAAATCCAAGCTAGACTCTTGGCCCAACCTTCTCATCATCATGCGCGCCTACTTGTAAGTGACTCATTTGAACACGTATACTGAATCATAATTTCTGACTCCAATTCCTCATAGTGAGGTAAAAGCAGCTTCATCATATCGGCTCCTTTTCGGCAAACTGATTATCTATCTCTGTAGAAACCCCGGACAACTGTCGGCTGGAAAGGCCTCATCAATGACCCAGACATCGATGGCTCTTTCAGGATCAACAAGGGCCTGCGTATTGCTCGTCAGCTGCTGTGCGATTTAACCGACCTGGGCATCCCTGTCGGCTCTGAACTTCTCGATACCATCTCCCCGCAGTACATCGCCGACCGTACGATAACCTTACTCTACTCCCTTGCTTGGCTCAAGCTCTGACACGTTTTGACAGTCATTTCTTGGGGTGCCATTGGTGCGCGAACAACGGAATCTCAGTTGCATCGTGAACTCGCCTCTGGTATTTCCTTCCCCATCGGTTTCAAGAATGGTACAGATGGCAGGTATGTTCTATAATAGTCCTTGATAGTTTTTAGCACGTTCGAAAACTGACGTGTGATTTTTTTTTCTTTGTATCTTTGTAGCGTGACTGTCGCCATCGATGCCATGGGTTCCGCATCAAATCCCCACGCGTTCATGGGTGTTACTGAACAAGGTCTCGCAGCCATCGTCAAGACTCGCGGCAACAAGGACGTGCACGTCATTCTCCGTGGTGGCACCAAGGGACCCAACTACGCTAGCGAGCATGTCAAGGATGCCGCCAAGACCATTCTGAAGAAGCGCGAATGGGCTAGCATTATGGTTGACTGCAGTCGTATGTTTCGTTTCCTTTATTATCCATCGCCCCATGTGCTGATGATCTTATGTGTGTGTAACGTAGACGGAAACTCTAAGAAGAACCATAACAACCAGCCTCTTGTCATCGATGATATCTGTGCGCAGCTGGAAGCTGGCGAGAAGTACATCACTGGTGTCATGATCGAATCGCACATCAACGAGGGACGACAGGACGTGCCCCCCGAGGGTCCTGCTGGCCTCAAGTACGGTGTCAGCATTACGGATGCTTGCGTTGAGTGGGAACGCACCGTCCCGATGCTCGACAAACTCAACGCAGTGCGTTTCATCTTATCACAAAGCTTTTGAGTTTCATAGCTAATTTGTCTTTTAGGCCGTCGCCGAACGCCGAAAGGTGCTCCTTCAAGAAAGCTTCAACCGTCCCGCAGCTTTCGAGCGGGCCCAAGCACAAGAGACCGCTTCAAATTGATCTGATTCGCTTGTCGTCAAACTATAGATCTCACTGTACGATACGGATATGTCATATGTGTACGTTTATGCTCTGTGGTTGTATATTGTAATGGAGGAGGGCTTTTTATGTTCCAATTCCATTCTATGCCTTGCAATTTTTGAATCACAGGGATTTCCAGGTCGTTTGAATCATGTTGGTAAATGCGGTATGTAAATGTACAAAATGTTCTGCAAACTGGATATGGCTACAATACGGGATACAATCATTTTTTTTTGGCAACTCTAAATAACTACTGTTCAATCTTCAAGCATTCTATGATCTCCTCTAGGGACGTGACACTCCAACCCGACCCTAGCGAAGTGGTCATCTTCGAGCCAGTATTGTGGAAAACTTCTTTTATGCCCATATCCAGTACACGAAGATCTTTAGTGCCTTCAGGCGGCACTAGACCCACACACTGTCTGTGTGCATGCTCTGCAAGCGCCGTCAGGACAACGAGCAAAGTGGACACGGGTACGTTGTTCCGGAGTAAATACCAGGCCAAGCTGCGCGAGATATCTGCCTCGACGTTGGTCACTGGCTTGCCCCGCACGTATGTCGCAAGGACAGAAACGAATCGTGGAGTCTTCCGTATCGAATTGAGCTGCTGATCTAGAACCTGTAGGGCCCCCGCGACAGTGCTATCTCGAACAAGAGATGCGCGGAAGTTATTCTCGGTACGCCCACTGAAGAGGCGATCATAGACCTTGCTATAGAATTCTGCAGCAAACCTGAGATCTTGGAGATATAACTGGAAGTAGCGAGATTTCGGAGACATCGTTCGATAAAGAAATAGAGTGAGGTGGGTCTGCAGAGTTTGCGGCTTGTCTCCAAGAATGCTATCAAGCAACGCGGCATGGCAATATGCTTGAAATTGGCGTTCGTTGTCTATTTCCGTCTCTCGTGCGAAATGGTCTGCGAATGCCAGGAACAGAACATCGTTTGAGAATGACGTGATGAATTCCCCAAGGTCGCCTGCAGGGTGAACTTTTGTGTCTGCCGATTGTGGGAAGTCGAGTGTCCCAGCCTCGCCTGCAGATGCTCCGGACCGTACTGACAGGCTTCTACTGCCTCTAGCATCCTCAGTATAACTTAAGAAAGCTGTACGCCGTTTGACAAACAGGGTCTGACTGCGAAGCAGACTTCGATGTCGTGGGAGATGCTCAGTGTCCAGGTAGAAGGGCCAGTAGCGAGGTGTATCGACTCGTATTGACAACAACTTGTCGAGGTCAGGTATCAGCGTTGGCGAAATTAGCTGAGTCGTGCCGATTTCTTTTCCTTCTTTCATTGTAATCTTCACTGGGAGATATACTACTTCAGTGCTATCAACGTCGCGCGCTATAAGACACCTAGGCTCTACCGCAAGAACCCATAGATGACGAAGAGCCTGGAGATAACTCTTGTTGTCCGAGGAAACGTGATGTGCGCGAGGGAAAAAGGCAGCGATCATGCAGGCGATGGCGGCATCCGAGGTGCCTAGAGTAAAGCGCCCGCCGCCCAAGAACAGAAGGCCTATTGACATGTGGGTCGAGACATGAACACCGTATTTCGACTGTTGGCCGTACATGGTCTGCTGTGACATGCCAAATGCATAGCGTAGGCGACGGAAACATGTAATTTCCCCGGTCCCGGCCATGACCATACTTAACGAGATAGATATCAAGTTCAACCCATCACGGTAAGCTGAACGCTTGATTTTGTGGTCAAAGTGGGGTCCTATAGAGTTGTATGCATTAGCAAAGCTTGATTGACAGAAATAACAAGTAAACAGGCACGGACCTGCCGAATAGACCAACCGAGTGAAGAGATCGAAAAGTCGAACAATCAAGTTGTACGCAGATTCGCGAGCTGTCCCTGCGTACTTCAGTCCAATAACAAAGCAGCCTGCCGCCAGAATATTGTAATACGCCAACTCCATAGTATCATCACCGATTTTGGCGGGGCGATTGCCATCGAAAACTTTTCGAAGTGGCAGGGGGAGTTGCTCAGCAAGCCACTCCGAGGTTGGCGACACAGCGTCCCACATAATCAATGCTCGTGCAATGGTACGGATTACTATGAAACTGGGCTGGATACGGTTGAGAGCAATAACCGTATCAGGAATTGTCAGGATGTCAGCGATATCCTGGCGCTCGGTTCTCATATACATCATTCCCAAAGCAATAGTCGCGGCAGGAGAGGTAAGATTAATGTCAAAAAGACGTTGTGTACCCCTGTGAGACGTGCCCACATCGCCATGTATCAGAGTAGTCATGCGGGTCACCAAGACAGCGTCTGCAGGAACGGAGGACCCCTTGCCAAGCATGACCATGCCGAATGCAAGGCCGGCTGCGTAGGTATATGACTCTCGATGCTCGTTGCTGAGGTCAGGCTGTACGAGATCCTTCCTACTAATTTGACTGAGACATACTTCTGCCATACGTCGGTTTTTGGTTCCCAGATAAAGGAGACCCACACCAGCAATGCCAGCGGCTTGAGTGACTAGCGAAACATTGAGGTCGACTGTGGGAGTTGGCAGGAGGGCAGGTGTATGAACAGCGAGCAACTTCGTGACATGCGAATCTCCACTCCCAACGTTTGCGGCAGAAAGGCCAAGGAGAACACCGATGGATGTCAAGTCGTGCTTTGGGGTCAAGTATGCAAATGTATGCCAAGTTAGCATCTCTCTGAGGTGTCCAGAGAGTCCCAAAGCAAAGAGGAAACCGGCATGTTCTGGGGTCAATTCTGAAGGTTTGTTGAATGCTATCCACGAACTCTCTACGCTTTTCGAGTATGGGGATATTCGCAGACCTGCCGCCACGCCGTTGTGGAAGTCACCCCAACTGAGGGAGTCAGGGAGAGGAGTTTTGCCGGGCTCGGGGGTTACTGTAATGTTAGTGGGTTGCACGCGTATGCTGTATTCGACTCTGGGAATAGTATACGCCTCGCGTGTCACCGTCGAGACTGAACCAAATGTAAACATCGCACGTCCAAATGGTAAAGAAAGTGTGCGTTCGGCAATCCTAATGACAAGATTTTGGTATTCCTTTGCTTGATCGTGCTCGCTGAAATAAATATCAGTATCAAATGGTTTGAAGAGAACAAAAAGCTTGACTTGAGGTCGGGGCGTTCGATCCATTTGACATTGGTAACCTTCGACGAACACAACATGCGAGCAACTTCTTCCAGCCGTTTGTCTTGTCCGAAACGAATGTCTGTAAAATCGGCCAGATCCAGCTCAACACCCGTCGTCGCCTCGACTTCTCCGCTACCAGCAGCTCGAGCCTGGGCGACTATCTCGCCAATTGTCTTCCGTCGGTGTTTTGGGTTCTGTGGAGATTTGAGACTGAACTCAAAAAGAGATCAGCAGAAGGACTTACAATGAACTCTTTAACGGGCTTGTAACCGTCATTGAATAACATATCTTGCGCATCTTCCGCCGAGGCCGCAAGATCGTTCCGTCCAATAGCACGATAAGCAGCTAATGGCCAATCCCCAGGCGGTGCTAATTGGCAAGTCCTGGCTGCCTCCCTGAGAGGTGCTGCAACGCCAACGGGAAGGCGAGATAAGAATTCCAGTCCCAAACCAGCATTGACCATCAAGAACGTTGCGTTCTCTGCTCGTTTCTGGCAATGTGGAACATTCTTGACGTCGGCGAGGCACTTGTACATCTCGGCGAGATGCAGTAGAGTTGAAAGTGGATTAAGCTGTCCGAATGCAAATGCGGGGACCAGCCCAAAGCATGCGGCCCACTCAGCCATGTCCCAGGGGACATGCCAATCTGGGTTCCCAACTCGCACAAAGAGGATAGCCGAGAAATCCGGAGGCCAAACCGGCAGACGATCGTCAATAAGCTTGATATCTAGCAGGAACCTCTCCGTTAGAAAGCCGCATGAGTAGTTGTCAATCATCAGGGACTAACCTGTCGTAACTGGAGAAGGCCATGATGGTACTGCGTCGAAGCACAAACGTTTCCAATAGTCTACCCACTCGGGGCGTACGATCCTTGCAACTTCGCATATAACGGGAATAAGTTTGATTACGGACGGATAGTGATCAACTCTCAGCCTGAAGTTTTCTGCGAGGGTATGCAATGCGTAAAGAGCTGGACCCATAAGAAAATTGGGGCTCCTTGTATCAGTTGGTGGGGCTGTTTTGGGAAGAGGGGTGGGTGGCAATTTGAGTCCTGCGAGAGCGATATCGCTGGCGAATCGGTCATGAGAGGGTGAAAGTCCCAGAAGGGACCATGGTTCGTTATCTTGAGACAAGGCGCCGTGTGGCAAAAGGAAGCATGAAATGAACGTGGATGCGAATTGTTCAAATTCGGCTCCATCGAAGGTAGGGCGGTCATTTGCGGACCACTCTTCAAGATACAGTGAATGCAAGGCAAATAGATAGTCTGCTGGAAGAAGCAAGGAAAGGATCTGAAAGCATTGAGAAACAAGATCGTCACGAGGGATGAGGTCAAAGGATGCACGCTCTTTGTGGTCATCGAGGAATCTTATGGTGACGGCAGAGAGATGGCCGCTATGTACAGCAACTATGGGACCATGGTTGCTGGATGAGGGAAAACTAGTGTCCATTTGCATTTGGTTGTCATCAAGGATAGACTTGGGCGAGGTCACCTGTACTGGTAACTCTCGGGTACCGTGCGTAAGAAGTGCCAATTGATGTGTAGGTTTAACGACAAGGAGATCCCAAATATTTCTTCTGGTGGCACGAAGGGAGGTGACCGAGATTGCTGGTATGGGAAAAAGGGGGACGGCTTTAAGCATGGAATCGTCGCCAGGGGAGATGGAGAATATGAATGCCGTTTGCGAATGCGGCACACACACGGCTAATAGTGAACGTAGAGAAATACCGTCGTGACGATCGTCAAAAAGAGCCACAGAGATAGACTTCCAGGATCGCGCACTACATATTGGTTAGATTCCCGAGGGATAAGCGGTGAAGAGGGAAACTCACTCTTCTAGTGATATTGTTTGGGTATATATCCGTTCCATCCAATAGGATGCTGTCATTCTTCCATGCTCGATAGGAAGAAAGCCCGCATTTCCATCGGCTTTACTACCTAGGACCATCCTATCCATCGTCATACTCAGATCATTCCTAGACAACGAATTCCGACGACCCTTAACGGGACCTGTCCATTGAGATGGAGGACCCCCACTACCACCACCATTAACGAGAGATGCCATAGTCGTAGTTCTAGAGAGTGCAGGAGGCATGCCTGGAAGAGCAGAGAGAGGCGGAAACTCGGGCAGAGTACTGAACGGAGAGGTAGGTGATTCTCCTCGCGGGCGTAAGGTAGGGGATAGAGGATGGCGCATATCACTGAATAACGCCGAGGACCTCCGCCTATCCAGACCAACTATCGATTGTCGCTTCTTTGCCAAACCATCCGCACCTTCAGGCGTGAGAGGAAGCGGCATGGCCTTTGGCTTGATATGCGCGTACCGCCAGACTGAGAGCTGGTTCTTCCCAACGTCGACTGTGATGATGATTTCTTCTTTAGAAGCAGGGTCATGTTGGGAGACCCATACAACCATTTCTGTGGGGTCAACGGGTTTTAGTGGTTTGGTACAGATCTCATCTTCGTCCTTGAGTGTTGGCGTTCCCTTCCCGCGAAAAGCGCCAATGATACCCTCAGTGGAACCAACTGCCGCAGGTTCTACGAATGGGCTGGTCATAGTGAAGATGGTTGGAAGGGGAACATCGCCTGAACGTTCTGCCTCTGCGAGTTCAGTGAATTCGAGGGCGCGTTGTATCATGATACCATGAGGTGAAAGCGGCCAAGCCTTACGCACGGCAAACGGAAGGGCGAACGTGTATTCCTCGCCATTTTTTAAGAATATGCGTCCCGCAGTGCGCATGAAGATGAAAACGCCGCGTACGAGCGTTGTCTTGACCTGGCCTGAGCCGGAGTTCGTGTTGACATTAGCGAAAGGCCCAAAGGTGGGCCGTTCGCCTGGCTTTGTGTCGCATGGATTTGGGTCGGACGATGATGAGGATGACCGAGACGAGTACGAGGAAACGGGCGAAGTCTGCTCGAGGAAGCCAATACACGCCCACTGGATGGTCTGGTCCCAGTCCCCGAGATCCCACTTTTTCTTTATCACCCCTCCTTGGCTCAGCACTGCTGTGTGCGCATTCCACGTCAGCTCGTCGACTGTGTCTGGTTCTGATTCATCAACATATGAGGCGCTGTGGATTTCAGATACGGATTCTGCGTCGATGCCTCGCAGGGCTATCCGGATTGACTGTAAAAGGTCTGATTCGTGTTTCTGAGTGTGTACAGGCGGCGTTCGTCGTGCAAGGTATTCATGGGCCGAGGACGTCGATGGGCCTTGGAGAAGGAAGGAGATGGCCATGAATGATCACACATCAACGCGCCCTTTGACGCGCTCAGTTTGATGCGAACACCAGACTTTTTCATTCCAAGATCGTACATACACATGTAACTAAAGTTTTGTTTCGAATAAATAAGCGACGAAGTATAGAACCACCTGAAAGCTGCCATATCCACTATGGTACAAAAATGCTAAACCGCGCCAAAAAAGAAAGATAAAGACATACACAGAGAGAGATACGTACGTGTCTACTAGTTGCAAGAGATTATTAGACACATTCGGTAGAGTAAAGAAATTCCAAAAAAAAGAGCAAGCAAATATCGTCCCGGGTACGCTGGTAAATAAACCGTCCCTCACCGGGGCCATCCATGAGGTGTGACGCAGTGGACCTCGCCCCTCACTCTCCCGGTGGCGAGGCGCGCGCAGAACCATTGTAATAAAATACGAGCGGCGAGCAAAATATCCTACAAAGCTAATCAGCGGATGTGACATGAATCATGAATGAAGAAATCGTACCAGATTACGACGTAATGACCTGCAGGCGCATCGCGTCCCTGCTGTTTCTCTTCCCGCTCCCAATCAGGTCCTGTTGGTTGGGGAGCGCAAACGCCGAAAGTGACTTGCTCTCCTCCCCATCAAGGCGCCAGATATTCCCAATGCCAGGCAAGTCGTTCGTCCCGTCGTCGCTTTTATTGTGAGTGCGAGGGAACGACGATCGCTTGGAAGTCGACGTAACGTCCTCATACTCCTCGAATGAGAGATCAGCGGACGACGTGGACGCCGGGGACAGAGCGGGCGATTGCACCATGTCCTGCAAGAACGATGGAAGAAGGGGGGCAGGGGCGTGGACAGGCAGGGTATGGAACTCTGGTCCAGTAGAGTACAACGGTGACGGTTGGCGCTGATTACCGCCAGAGGTCTGATAGATGGGACTTGTATTACGGGCGTTGGCCGTGTATCGAGTGTTCAGATCAAAATGGGATTGCGAGCGGTGAACTGGAGTGTGGGGCTGCAATTGAGCTTGAGGTTGGGGCGGGGAGACATCGATGAAAGCGCGCCTGTGTTGAGGCGGGGTTAAAGAGTGTGAGCGTGGGGGCTGCAGAGAAGTTTGTGGAGCGGCGGCCTGGGCCTGTGTCTGCGCTAGAACCGACGTCAGAAGAGCAATCCGCTCTGCCTGCACCGCTGCCGAAATCGAGTCGCCATTACCCTCGGCGTCTGCCAAACCCCGATATGTTAGCAAACGTGGGCGCCCCGAAGTCAAAAGTAGAAACGTACAAGGCAAACATGTCTGACAAACCTTCCTGCGCCTCCAGTTCAGGTAATTGCATTTCAAGCAAATCCAATCGCCTGGTTGCTGATGATCGAAAGCACCGCCGTCAATAAAAGAAGGTTAAAACATCAGTAGAGGGCTGCACGTACATGGGAAATGGGACCGCGGTTGCCCGTGTTGAGGATGGGAGGCTGCTGCACGTAGGTTAGAATTAATGAATTAGTTTCCTGTGGAAAGCGTACCGGAATGCCAGCAAGACCACTAGGACGGATTTGGCCTTGCTCCGGGAATGGTTCGTTGTCCGGCCAATACATAACACACGGATTTAGAGGATCACTGGAGATATTCTGAACCTTGCCTCCCACGGCAAAGGCTCGACCCGATGGTGTAAGAAGGGGGTGCGTGTTCTTTGGTGGGGATGGCTGGGACTTGAGAGGCTGAGTGTAAGTAGTATAGAGAGTCTGCTGTTGTTGCTGCTGCTGCTGTGCAGGCTGAATCGTGTACGATGCAAACCTTGGAGACGCAACGGATCGAGCTGATTGATACTGCTGCTGCTGTTGTTGAAGTTGTGGGTTGGCAGATGGAGATCCGCGAGGACAACCGCAGCCAATACAAGCCAGATTACGCCTGTGAAGAATCATGCAAGGAAACGACGGAGTCAGCATGGTGGGCGTGTTGAGACAAGAGGCGCAATTACCCAAAGTTATGAGCGGCACATTTCGGCGAGTTGCAGCTGTTGAACAAAAAAATGAATTGAGAGATGAGACATGGAGTAAACAGAAACACACATCCAATCTCCAAGTCTAAAACTGTTCCTGGGGTTTGGAGGATTGCTCGAAAGCGTATAATCAGTCATAGAGTGGGTTGAAAGACGGGCTGTCGTCGGCTGGGCGTATTTCCACCTTTTCAGTGCTTGATGTTACATAAGTTGACAAGCACTTACGGGAGAGCTCAAAACGAAACGCCGAAGCTTATGAAAAGGCTCCAAATCGCTCTCAAGAGCAGTCGTCACCGACATTGCGGGTCCAGAAAGCGACAGCGCACTCGCAGCCTAGCAACAAACCAGTCAGTCATAATCGCAGCAATAATTAAAAAGACGCGTCAAAATTTTAATACAGTCACACCACGTGACTCGCGCGCTGTACTACTCACCTCGTCGTGGGTCTTGAAGACTGCCCAGATGCTATCTGTGTCCTCCTGCCTGGTCCATAGAGAGATAGGCATCGGGCGCTGTCCGCGCAGGGTCTGTTGCCACGAGGGTAAGCTATTACAACTAGTGAAAGTATCGTCGACGTACACTTTGCGGGAGAAACAAGGCGGATAGATATGACTCTGCGAGGCGTGGCAGGTTGTACAGCTGATGACAACATTTGGTCAAGCGCATCATCGGACCCAGTACGGTACGCCACATACCCGGACAACGCGAGAACGGGTAGTCACAAAAGCTTCGAACGAAAAGCGGGGGCGAGAAAGCAGTTGTGCGTCCAGGTCGCTGCTTGAAGATGATGTGGTCGAGGTGGGCGACAAGTCGTGCATGAGTGGTTTAGGAGAAAAAGTATCAATGATGGTAGGAGTGTCGTCGAGGTCCTTTGAGGGGTAAGAATAGGACGTAGAAAAGGGATCACCGAGGGAGGAGGGTTGATTTGTATTGAATTGAGTAATATTCATGGTTGGGTGGGCGAATGCTGGGCTTTCAGGGATTTTATGGAGGTTGTCGAGGAAGCTTGTATGAATGATGGAGAGGATCGTCGCCAGTATCTTCTGTGATAAATGGCGTCGCGGGTGTGGACAGGGAAGACGATCTTCGTATTCACACAAAGCCTTTTTCAAGCATAATATCCTATTCAATTCGTCCAAGATCGGGAGCTCACTGATCGGACAGCGCGCGGCTTATCCTTACTAGCGCTGCTTTTCTCCTCCAACGACCTCGTCTTCCGTGCCTGTTGTTATGTCCAGGTGGATCCTGATCTCTTCATGCCAATTTCCACCAAGAATCACAACAAATTCGCCTGCCTCTCTGCAACGGAACCGAGCAGACGTTTGATCAACTCTCTATTCAATTCTATATTCAATCTACGTTTGTTTCACCAACGGCCTATCCATTATACCGCTTGCCGAACTGGTGCTCAACGTCATAACATACATGTGTAGTAGATATTCGACTCTGTACCAGCAGCTCAATATTTCGTTGCTGCTGCTGTCAATGTCTTCCGCATGACAGCCTCTTCTGTCTCTCGACAGCTTTCCTCGTTGTAGCAATCACAATCCCAACTCAAACCTCGGATGCCCGATGAGATTCATCCACACGATCGGTTTCACTGGTTATGGGATCTCTCTCAACTACTCTTTCGTGCTGTCTGGTCTCGTTCACCTCGCGCCGTCGACTCTTCCCAACAGCTGTACGCGTCTGTCGCGTAGAGAGCATACCTGCTTCTTGATTCCGATCTCCCAAGGACCGTCCGTACGAGGCAATCTATTTTTGGTCCATTTCCTCCGTCTCGATCAAATTTCTAATCCTCTACGACATTGCTCTATAGACTTGTGTTCTGGGCCCCAGAGCGCGGAGGACATACCAGACATATGGAGCAGCTGCGCCTCATGGTATTCACACGCGCATGAAAACTCCTTCAATCTGTGCTTGCGGCGAAAGTTGTAATCATGTGCAGGAGCATCGTCGATGACGAAGGAAACATATGTCAGGAACCATTTTCTCGGAAGTGGAAACGACATTTGCCGCGGCTTGAGCCACGCGACCAAAAATATCCGAGCGGCGAGCGTGATATGGTACAGTTGCATGCACTGCTACATATCTCTGTTGAGACTGCGGGGGCATAATGCGCAGCGAAGCTCCAAGCTGACTCTGAGGTCTCAGCGATTCATAGGACACCCCGTGACGACTAACTAAACATCGACATTTGTACATCCGCTTAGTCAAGAATGCATCCACCATCGTTGCTGGGGCTGGGAAAACATATTCTCGACTCGGCACGCCACGGAGCTGGAGTCTGGACACGACGATGTAAAATTTGTCATTCGTTCGGGAGAGACAGAGCCCAAGTCTGAAGACTCGGAACGTCTAGGAGGCTCGGCGCGCATACCAGGGGGTCGTATTTTTTGGGAGACGTGCGGTCTGTTCCGAGCCCATCATCCGAGACTACAAACCGCGCTGTATAGAGTTGTCGTCGATACTGAGGTCTGTAGGTAATGCGGCTGTGTGCTTCAAGTTACTCTGTTTTACCTGTCTATATAGACTGATAACACATCTATCTTTCCTCCATTCTTTGGTGAGACTACGCCACGTCATATTATTATTTTATATTGGTTAAAATGCGACACATCGCGCTTTTGGCTCTGCAAGATCTGGTAAGTTGTTGATCCATTCATCGTGCGCGTACGCTCCGCTCCGAGTCCGGACATCTCAACAACGGTTTGATGTTACAAACGGCGTGTTGCGGTGTAAAACTCAGGAGCCCTCAGGAGTCTATAGCTTGAGTTAGCCCTGCAATAATACGACATCCTGACGACATCTAACGGACGGAGTAGACGGCGTTACAAAGTACAAAAGCTTAAACGTCAGTCATCACGACGACCCTTAGGGTACAGCGAACCTTAACACGCTCAGGAATCAGGATTTATATTCATGTGTTGAAGACTTAAGTTTATTCCAGTATGCCTGCACGCTAAACCAAAATGCGCCCCTTCGGATCCTTCGGGCCGTTCATCGATTGATGTCGATTCCATAGTGTTGATGAGCAGAAAAGCGCCTGTGGCGCGCCCTTGCATGTGAGCGCTGGCTTCTGCTCGCTTCTTCACACGTCTTTCATAGAAGACAAATGGATCGTTTGCGTTGAATGCATGGCAGCTGGCGATGGCTATGCTGGACTACATACCAGTACTGTATGTATGATGACGTTCGATACAAATGGTCCGCCAAGACAGATAGGGGCGTAATGTACATTTTCAAATTCTGCGAGTAAAAGTTTTTGAATCAAATAAATATCTCTTCCAAACACCAGCTAGCGCTGCGGATCCATAGTAGATACCGATAATACTCGGTTATAAAGAGCATGGTGAGTGTAACAACTACAAGTGATGTTAGAACATTATATCGTAAGGATAATAAGACCGGTTGAGTTAGAAAAAAAAAATTAGATCATGCAGTCACCACCACTCCTGCGGTCCTCGCTGCATTAAGATTACCATACAGTGCTTGTCCAAGCGCATCACCCTCCAACTTCACAACCAACCCCTGGTCCGCGAGATATTTCGCATAGCGCCTCCACGACGCCGCCCCGTGATCCTTGGCCTCTTTACTCCGGCCCTTGGCCGTTGGACCACTGACCGCCTCTCTCTCGATCTCCTTGGATGTCCGTTTACCCCGTTCTAGGGTTGTCAGGTTCCCAACAACAAACAGTCCTCGTCTTGCACGAGTGAGACCCACATTGAGACGTCTCTTGTCCGCAAGAAAGCCGATGTACCCGCCTTGGTTGTTCCGCACCGTTGAGAAAATTATAACCTCTTTCTCGCGACCTTCGAACCCGTCGACTGTCTTGATCTCAACAAATGGTATTTGCATCGCGCGCTGATCACCCAGCACCTCTCGGAAGCGTTCTTTGTATTTTCGGTCACGGTTAAGCAAGCGGGTTAGGAGAGATATTTGTGCGACGTATGGCGCAATGATACCGATGTCGTGACCCATGAGTTGCTGAAAGTGGGTTAGCTATGGACACCGCACATGATACCAGTGTAGATACTTACGGGATTGTGGAGAAGGAGATCTTCGATGATACTTATGACCAGATGGGCCTCGTTGAGATTGGTGCGACTACGTTCCTTCATCGATTCTGCGCCTGAATGGTCGATGAATATGACGGAGGGGCGGTTGCCTGTTTCATCTCCCCGCAGGTGTTGGGAATAGGGTGGATGGAGGCGCGGATGGGCAGTACCTCTGGCATCAACAGTACCGTCTCGAAGAGCTTCATCGTAGAATTCTGACGAAGGGAAGCGCGAGATTGCAGGGTGCATCCGATATTGCGTGTCGAGCATGATAGATGGCACCTCTGAAGGGTAAATTAGCCATGAAGCCTAAATCGGAAGTATAAGAAGAACATACCGCCTTCCTCAATCAGGCGTTCGAAGAGACTGACGCCAAGACCTAACGCCTCGGCTTCGGGACTCGTGATGACGGGAGGTAGCTGCTTGTGGTCACCAATGAGGGAAACATGGCGCGACTAGAAAAGCCGAGGATATTAGCTCAGTCGTCAGTACAGAGAGATGGAAAAGAGCATACTCCTTTCATGATGGGAATTAAAGAAGCAGGTTCTGTGGACATTGATGCCTCGTCCAGGAACACAACAGGGAAGTCGGTCACTTTCAACGCTGTACATGCAGAGGTGATGCACGTCGTACATATCTGAACAGAGGAGATTGAGCGTCGGACAAAGCAAGCGCAAAAAGGTCAACTGACCACATCCGCATCGGAAACCACATCTTTCAGCATTTCTTGACGTAATGCATACTTCTTGGACTTGAGCCTCCCAAAGTTCTCCGACATTATCAATAGTGCACGCTTCATGTTCTCTATTGTTTGTTGTGTTCGAGGAGTCGATTTCTTCTCCGTCATAGTTTGTAGTCTTGATTTTAAGTCTTCTGTGTCGCGTTGAAGTTTTCCAAGCTGATCCTGAACATCTTCGAGCTCAGGGGCGAGAGGGTGCTCCAATAACTTGCTGTCGAGGGTGTGTTCGAGAATGGAATCACGAACTCTTCCACCGGACCCGACGCGTAGTGGTTTAACGCCGGAGTTGGCCAAGCCTTCCACAAGATTATCCACCGCGACATTCGTGTAGGTGCAGACCAAGATAGGATGAGGTACCTCGAAATGAACCTAGGAATGTGCGTTGAGATGAACGGGAGACATGAAAACCTGGATCTATGCGATAGTACCTTGAGCAATTTCACTGCTTCAATGATGGTCTTTGTCTTTCCTGTTCCAGGGGGCTGAATGAGCAGAAAAAATGAGGTGAGGTGATAAGGCATGCTAGGAGAAACGGTACGAACCCCTTGGATAAGGCTTATCCTTCGGCCGATCATAGTCGCCACAGCCCTCAACTGGGTAGAGTTTAGTCCTTGAATCACAGGGTCGCCCTCCATGACGATAGGATCCGATTCAGAATAACGGCGCGCCCAGCTTTGGATGCGCATGTCGTTTTGAAAGGCACCAAATTGTGATACGTCGGGCCCCACCTTGGGCGGATGTCCAGATGATTTAAGGAGGACGTCACGCAGATGTGTTCCAACCAGGATAGGCTGAGGGTCTGCATGGGTCGCCTGTTCGTGGATATTAGGGTCCTCACGAAAATGCTGGACAGCCTCTCGTAGTCGCCTGTAAATGATATCGGAATGGCCGATATCGATTCGCCACTCTCCTTCAGGAACTTCGTCGATCACGTCGTCAAAGGAAATCTTTAGTCTTGAGGCGCTGGAAGAGACAATGGCGCCTCTAAGAACATTCTCCTCCTGGACAGGGTCAATGCGCGATATTAACACTTCGGTGCCATTTCTAGATCAAACATGAGCATGAACTGAGGGGGAATGCTGATAGACATACTCGAATCTGTGATCAGGAAGAACAAGACCTGGTCCTAGGCCAAACGACGCGATTGGGCGGCCAAATTGATTTTCTAGGAGCCAATACGCTGACATGCTCGTGAGAGTGTACCCTTCCTCCTTCAGGCGATCTATGCTCCATGTTGTGAGACGTTCTCTTAAAGCAGCCTCGGCTTCTTCTTGCTCAGCTTCCAGGAGTTTACCGAAACTAAGGTATCTTGAGTTGTGATGGAATTCAAAGTGAAAAGAGGAGCTTACCGGCTCTGGTAGCTAGTTACGGCGCTATATGATGGGTCACTCTGATCGAGATGATGAGTAGGTGGTTGCTTCCGCCGGGTAAGCCGCCGCCGCTTCCCCCGTTTTTGGTCTGGTTGTATGGGAGGTTTTGGTATCCTGGAAGGCGCACGTAAACGCCAGTCAAAACGTTCTTGAACTACTGGGTGATCTAGTGGATGTCGAGGAACGCTTGGTGGTGTGTCGAGCGAGCCTTCTTGAAGCCATTCCTCGTCTGCAGCAGTCAATGTCCTAGATTTTGCGAAGGGCGGTGCATGCGACTCTGGGTAAAATGCAGCGCTTGTATAAAGCGCTTCCGTTTCATGGTCCAGTGCACGGTGAGCAGAAGCAGAAAATGCGCGTTTGGACTGAGTTGGGCAGCCCAACGCGAGAAAGAAATTCCGGATTGCAAGATAAGTTCCACGCGTCTGAGAGAGAGAAAGCCTTTGAAAAGTCATCTCTGACCTCGTCGCATTTCTAGCAAGCAGCCTGGCCGAGCTTTGCGAAAAGAAAGCCAGATTTTCAGCAAACGAGCGTCGTTGCCACTGGCCAGTATGTGGTCAAGGGTCAGAAAATTCAAGTCACATGACTTTTTGACAGCAACTCTCTTCAGTGTTCACACAACATGAAGCTGAAAAAAGTCTTTCAACGGTAAGGTCAGCAGGAGATGCAGTGAGTGTCCCGCGTAGACCTATTGATTACCCTACAGATAATTTGGTACACATTGTTATATAGTCATACGCCGGATGCACAAGCCCTAGGGACGATGCGCTGAGGTACCGATCCTGTGTAAGCCTGCAGCTTACTACAGCTTCGCCGAGCTGTATATATATGAGGACCAGATATCTGAATCTAATTGATTCAGATATGCCCCTTTTCTTAGGTTGTAAAGCCACCGTGGTCTGGTCCCCACAGGCGTCTTACATTATCTGAATCAATTGGGTCAGGAGTTCAACCCCGGGAGATGGCAAAATCCTGGTGGTAAAAAGAACTGCAGTAGAACAGCCTGATTCGAACCCGCAAATGGGTTCAAACTTCGGCTGTGGTGCAGTGTCTGGGACAAAACCCGAAAAATAAGAAAAATCAAAAATTGGACAGGCCCGGCAGGGCCTGT
>JABAJV010008607.1:8520-45611 GCA_018854895.1 Tricholoma furcatifolium
ACATCAGGAGTGCCCGGAGAGCCCACGCTCTGGTAGGCAGGAAGGTCTAGGCACTCTGCCACGGACACCAGCCTATACCCAGCTGCCTTCAATTTCTGTATAGCGTAAGGCAACACCTCATGACTTTTAAGGGACAGAGTTTGCATTGCGATCATGAATGGCATGGGGAGACTCACACAGTCGTTTCTAGTTCACTGTTTAGCTTGGTCTGGAGAAGGAGAACTTAGAAAAAGGAGCTGACCGATAGTTTCGTGGTTCAAAGCCAAAATCGTGCTTGGGCGCTCCTCAATCAGTTCTTCATAATCATCTTCACTTTCGGTAGGAGTCGCGCCGACGGAGTCACCAGAACTAGAGGAGGTGAGGTATAGTTGAGGCTCAAGGTATATTTAAAATAATGATGACCATACTCAAAGTCCCATATCACTAGTTTCTGTCCACGTGCGGCAGACACTTGCCGAACAAGATCGTTATAATTACCGTAAGCTGCTTTAATTAGAAAACAAATATGCCATAGCGCGTCTCGACGTACGGGGTCGCATGAAAGCAGGCACAACACCGATGATCCTCGACAAAGCCACTGTCGACTGGGATTAGGGGGTTCAACGTGGTAAGTATCACAAGCACTGAGAGCTTACGTTCGACCCTCCACATCTGATCATGGACTTGCAAGTAGTTATCAGATATTATAATGTTGTACTTGAAAGGGATAGAAGCACTTACTTTCGTCCCAAGTGAGAGTAGTCAAATCTGGATGAGACCACGTATGCGACGCAATTTGGTGACCATGGTTGTAAGCATACTTCACGCGTTTCATTTCGTCTGCATCGTAAATGCATGCATCTTTGAGGGAATGAGATTCTGCACATAGTCCGATTCAAACAACAAATGCTTACAATTGTCTCCATCTGAGTTGTAACGCCCTTGATGAGATTCTTCAAATCAACAATTTTATGGATGGACAACTCACTGAAAAAGAACGTTCCTGTTGCATTTGCGGCCTTCAGTGCCTTGCTAACATCGTATCTAGGACAGTTGTAGAAAGGAGAGCCGCTCTAATGAGCCAGGTAGGTAACTCACAAATATACCCAGGGGCCGTCATCCTAGATATGAATGAGTCTGTAGGCGTTTCAATTCAGAATATAAGATTAGGGGGACGAACGAAAGTCAATGCCGCAGTATTTGGCACTTTACAGCTTGTGATTACTTGGGCCAACTCTTGTCTCCCTTGTGGGGCAGCTGCGACGAGAGAAAAACACGCAGTTGCAAAAATCGCAGCTTTGGCGCCGAACATGATCGTGGCAAAAGAGAAGGAGCAACGAAATTCACTGCCAGAGAGCTGTGAGGGTAGGAGATACATGACCTCTAAAGGTTTTTATATGTATCTGAAATACAAAGTAAGCGCCCACTTCAGCGTGCCAGCTGTCATCGACGTACCTTCCAAGAGCTCTCCTGACCTTGTTGTATGTATACGTAAAATACCTTCCAGATAGCATCATCTACGGCAAAGTACATCGGCACACATTCCCCCTGTATACCTGGCTTCCAAGTAAAATTGAGGATGCTCAGGCGCGGTTACAAGAACCTTACACATTTGCCATAGTAGTCGTCCGATCTCGGGACGTCGAAAGAACAGATTACAGATAACTGTGAATTTTTGGGTCAGTGTAGAGCAAAAGCGTCCTCCACTTGTCGCCGAGCTAGTCTTTGTATGATGAAAGGAGAGGCCCGATGACCGAATGCGACTGAGTTCCCAGTTGAACGATTATCGCTTAAGATCGAGCGACCGTCGGACGAGATTCAGCAGCGGCACAAGACCGCGTGTATTGGCTAGTACAGTTGAAAACCATTTGTTTCAAGACCCTTGACTAAAGCATTGTTTAAAGTGCGCGAAGGTTGAAGACAAGTCTGCTGATCTCCTACGCCAAGTTATTCTACCGCATTTCTCATGTTTGACTTGGTTTTGACGGGATTTTTATCAATATTCAGTGGTGCCACCAGCACTATGGGCGATCAACCCGTAAATTATCGGATTTAAGGAAATATTGGGCAGTCAAAACCCCGTGCTTGTCGAGGGGGTGGCTTTACAACCTATGATTTATCCAGTTCCAATCATTTCTTTGTACTCTTCCTGACGGATGGAGTCAACCATGCATGCGCAAATTCATAACCAATATCCAGGACTAGGAAAGCGACAGGTAAGGCTACAGTTTAGATCTACTATATATTCATCTGTGTAGTGACGATTATGAGGAGTGGAGATAGTGGGGTAGCTGTGCAGAGAGCAATAAATAGTTACGGAAAGGAGAATCGTGAAAGCTTGTTATACAGGCGTGTATTGAATGGAGATAGTATTATGCTGGCGGGGGATGTGTCATCCCATGAGTTAATTCGCTGACATTCGTGAGGTAGGTATTCCAGTCATCGAGACTGTCGATAAAGGAGATGAGCGTATAGCAAAAACGATAAGTGATAAAGCATGACGCACTCATAGCCTGATGGTGGGTTACTCCACATTGTCACGGAATCACTGTCGATAAGCTCCTGCAGATTCGGTCCAGGCCCAATCCCACAGAATTGAGCCTGATCTGGCATATTGCCCAGAGGTTGTTGCAAACCCATCGCCGGATCCCCAGCGCCAAAGACGCCCATATCCATAGGCATAGAGGGAGGCGCGAAAACAGAGTCATAGTTAAGGCCGATCTGGTTGTAAAGGTCCATATCTCCTGGGATCGGTGCAGGTGCAGTTTGGAAAGGAGGAGCTACAGAAGGCCCATTGTTGGTTCCCATCATCCCATTGTGGGGCCAGAATCCGAAATTTTGCTGTGGTATTGAGGAACCTGGCGAGGCTAAGTATTGCGTCTGACCATTGACGGGAAGGCTTCCTAGTTCATTGCTGTAAACAGGCAGAGGGAGTGGCGGTAGCGATTCTTGCACAGGTGAGTGTAATTGCGATGTTTTGACTGCCGCACGACGAGAACCAGCGATTACCCTTGGTGCAACTTCTGGCGTCGATGCAGAGGAATGGGATGTTTGAGCAACGGAAGACGTGGGGCTATCTACTCCACGGTCACGCTTGTTGCTGTGTGCAGGGGGACTTGACTTTGGTAAGGGTAAATCCCCGACTGATGCCAACTCGAACATTATATCCCTTGAAATCGTACGATTAGTTTCAAACAAACGGCAGTTTTCTTTATTACTAACCACAGACGTCCTGCTGTTGCCCATCTGTAGACTGAGTGAGCTATGAACGTGAAGAAGAAGATAGAAGGCATACCGGGCCTCAGCTCTCCGTAAGGTTTGCATGCACTTATTAATGTCGTTTATTTCCTTCTTGAGGTCTATTGACAGTCCAAGACGTTTACTATTCCACATATTGAGCAAGAGGACGATGCCGCAAGTGAAGGCTGCCATCTGAAAGAATGGTCATCATGGATTTGGATCTGATACAGATGGAACTTAACGTACCTGGAGATGGGGCAAAGCCACCAAGCCGCGGCGTCCGGCGACATCAACGATATGGCAACCTGATCTGGCTGCGTTGGTACAAATGGCGAGGGAAGGGAAAGTCAACCGGGGTTGTTGGCGGGGTGAAGGGATGAAGGAGCGGTGTATGAGGATCTGAATGTAGTAATAGGTGCAGTAGAGTGAGACGGATTGTGAGAAGAATATGTCGTTTTCCCTATTGGGGTCCCATCGAACTTCACAGGCGTTAGTAAACTGTACGCAAAAGTAGGAAGAGAAGAACGCACGATGATCAGGAACACAGTCTACCCACTTATTCAGAGCTGAATCCAATTCTGCAACAATGTGTTGTTCCCATTGTTTACCGACAAAGCCTAGGACTATCTTTGACTTATTGATGGAATACTGAACCAACGGAGTGAGAACACCGCATACGGAGAGAAATGCGCTCTTACTATGGTGCGTAAAACGACCATCAAGACCTGATGGAGCTTGAGATGCAGCACGAAACCTGTGACGTATGATGGAGTATTTGGAGGTTGTTTGAATCGTTTGGAGGGGTCAGGGTGCTCCCAATACTCGTCGTCACACTCCACGGGAAAGTCAACGTCAAAGCTAATATAACAGATAAGCTTCAACCGACACAAGAGAGTTTGAGAGCATACTCCTCGTCCTGAATTGCACACGGTCGACCCAGTGCTGAACTAATCATTCTATCCATCGAGACGAGAACCCTAACACGATAAGGCTCAGTATTTTGTTGAAAATAAGGTTAGAAATCTCACCAGAATACGCGTTTAGTTAATTCATCCTCAACAGTTAGGTTGTTCAGCGTTGTACCGGCCTTTCGGCGATGAGCACCGATATCTTGTAGCATACGAATGCCTATGCCGATCAAAGACCAGCACTGTTGCTGCGCAGTAGTGGAACCTTGAAGGAACATAACAGAGAGCTTGATATAGAAAATGAGAATCGAAGCTTAGAAGAATCGACCAAAACTTACGCAATAGTATTGAAGGTCAAACAAGTTGTGAGGCATTAAAACTGACTTCCTGACTCGTTGAACTTGGTAATACCATTTCCAACCGCCAGAATCAAGGTCATCTACACCATCTAGCAGGCATCGCGGGTCGTCCGAAAAGCGGGAGCCTATAGCACACACAAGCAAAAGCACGACTGCAAAGCTGTCGTCACGTAGATGTAGCTTCTCATCCAGTAATTTTTGAAATGTTGGTCGATGAAGGAGAGGGAGGAGTATATTGAGCTTCGCAAAATAGAGATCGACGAGAACTGCAATGAGGTCATCGTCCGGAAAGACAAATGTGGCTTTCGGCGCATCTTCTGTGATACATTCCCACTGCCCCCTGAGGTCAGTATGAATCAGTATACCTAGAGGTGAACAACTCACTGGTCTCATGTCCCAAAACTCGTCACGTTTCGACCCCAAAATAGGTCTCCGGTCACCAGTGTATTCGTTTTTGAGTTCCATTGCAGTCTGAACAAGCATAGCCCCACTAGACTTTCCGAAAAATCTATTTTTATCGTGGTCTGATAGCTTGAGTTGCCTGAGGCTTTCTGCGAGCATGATATTGGGTAATTCATCATCGGGTTGGAACTCTACGGGCTGTGTGACCTTTCGAAGAACAGAGGTGGCTATCTCGGTTGGATGTCGCGCAGTCATTACCAACGTTTCATCTGGCTTTTTGACGGCCATCCGGGGTAGGTATTCGACCAACCAGGCATCGGTATCAACGATAGAATCGAGGTCTTTGAGGATATCGGAATCCGGGTATAGCTACCAGACAAAGGACGATGAGATGTTCATTCGGAAGTCACACACTTACTTTAGTTAACACTTTCTCCAACTTTTCCACACGCGACTCTAACCGTTCGACGTATCTATTACAGTTGAGGAGTTTAGGAGGTTGATAATAGATTATTCGCACCCTTTAGGAGGCCCACGTTTCTGCATCCAGTTAAGACCCAAAGTCTATCTGAAAGCGAGCAAGAACGCACCTTGGCTGCTTCAACGTAGGTGCACTCGAAGTTGTACGCAATGCAATTAGAGCATCGGTGCCCCGGCATCTGTCCACCATCACCTGAAGATAACTCCAGTCACTCCAGAAACGTGTTCCGATTAGCAAGAGGACCTACATCTAACTATATGAAAAGGAGTCAGCGAAGAGTACTAAGCCAGCTTCTTCCAAATCTACATACTTTTTTTCCGCCTGCATACATCACATGCACGCTGTATTCTCCGCTTTTTGGCGGCTTGAGTATCATTGTCGTTGTAGTCTTCCTCGTTTGAGGACATGGCAGGAAGATATGGAGATAATGATGACCTCAGTCACTCACCAAGATTTCCAAGTAAATAAATAATGACATGATTTGATCGCTTCGGTACCTGGGAACAACTTTTTTGGCCATGCCATGGATGCCGCTGCCTTACGCGTTTCCCTCTGACTCACAGCCAATAGTTGTCCACTGAAAATACGTGGCACTGGCTACTGTCAATGAGCGTGCGGACTGCGGCGAGTCGTCTTTCAATTTGCCAAGCGGTCGGAACGAAGGACGAAGCGCTGTAGAGCATCACACGACTTAGGGATGTGCTCACGCAGCACAGCTCTTATTCTTTGGTTCAGAGGATTTACAAATGTACATGAATTTGTAGATGGGCGCATGATAGAGAGCACCGACAACAACGAAATAGAGAATGCATCCACACGAGAGCCTTTAAAGACCGCGTTATTGCAGTATTGAGATCGGATCATACGATGAGCTCTGGTATATAGATCTGTAATGCATTCCAAAGAAGTTTGAACTCACGCGACACATGTCGAGATGTCGGGCTCAAAATCAAATCGAATCGAGGAAAAGATGAACTCATACCTTGATCTAACCGTATAAAGTTGAGCGAATTGGTGATGATGATATGGATCATTGGCGTGGCAACAGGAACATGAGGTATGCGTGCGCAACTTGAACGCCGCAGTTCTTTGTAGTTGATCGCAGGGCAACCCTTTCTGAAGCTGTTATGTTGTTTCAAAATTTCCAACACCGCCGTACGCCTGACCTTTTGGATAGAAGCATATCTGCTGAACTCCCGACGAAGAAGGACATTAGTTGAGCCAACGTTCAATCATAGATAGCTATGGGTCTTTGGCATTAGATGGTTCCTGTTAATCCTGTTAACACGTCGACCTGTACGCCGCCGTCTTGCATACGTATACTCAAAGATGCTCACAAGCCTCAACTATTCAAGGACTTCCGATGCCCCCCGACAAATCGGCGAGAATCGTGAGAGTGGAAGGACCTTTGAAAGACATCAGCTTGTGTTTAACGATGACGGCGCCCTTACCTAGAGCCACCGCAGATATGCAGACCCCAAACGGAAAAAACTTTCCAGCCAAGAACGCCTCGAGACATGGTGCAAACAATTACCAATTAATCGTTATATTCGTATAGTAAGTTATGGCTAGGAGTGTCGACGTGAATTGCGAGGTATGCAGAGTGAATGATATACATGGGTTAAGGCGACAATGATGATGATATGATGAAGTGAGAAAGAAAAAACATGGAAAGCAATGGATGCTGCAGATATAGTATGTGGTAAATGGGAATGGGAGGGATTGGCGTGCGCACTGTCGAACAGGGCTCCACAAGCGCAAACGTATTAAGTGTGTTGGGGGAATGCTGACAGGTAGGTAGGTAAGGACGGGGAAAAAGCACAGAAAAAGAGTTAATCGTACAAATGAACCCAAGAAAAATAAAGAAGTGCCAAAACTTGCGAGGGATGAAGATGAAGCAAAAGAGGTACACCCACACACCCACAGCAGCGCAGCATTACCAGCCTGCATAGTGGAACTCGTTAGCCCAGCTGCGATTCCGCGCCAAGGCCCTCTTCCTCATCTCCTCCCTCTCCTGCTCCCCCTCCACCACGCCCCCGCTCCCCCTACGCAACCGCTCGCGGTGCTCCTTCTCCTTGTCGGACGGTGACCCGCTCTTACCGCCGGGCTGCTTCGCAGTCAGCTGCACCATGCTAGGCAACGCCGTGAACGGCTTCAACGGTCCACCAAGCACCGTACCCCCCTGGTTCCTCAACCCACCACCGCTCGACGAGCGCCGGACAAGGCTCACCTTGCTCACCTGGCGCTCCCAAAGCAGATTCCTTCTTAAACTTTCTGACATCTCGGTCTGGAGCATCTGCCGGCGGGTGGTACGCGGGGTAGACGGCGCGGCGGGTGGGGGGAGGTTGTACGGGTGTCCAAGGGGTATGGGGGTCGGCGCTGGTGCCGGCGCGGTGGGGTGCCGACGCTGGTCTGGTCGTGAAGACGACGAGGACGTCGTGGCATTACCATTATGATTATGATGGTACTCATCCGGCGACATAGTCATGGTCTGCTGTCTCGCCTTCCCCCTCGCAACCGCCTCCTCTCTCAACCAATCCGGCACCTCCCCATCTCCCTCCTCCTCATCCTCCTCCTCCACCCGCCCCCGCCTCTCCTGCTGCTGATGCGTCACGATCCCCCGCTTCGCAGCCAACGCCCTCAACTTCTCCTGCGCGACGCTCTTCGACACCAAAATACCGCTCTCCGCCCCATCATCCTCATCGGTATCCGTGTCGAGCTCCTGGTCATCAGGGCGGCCCCGGGGGCGGTACCCCCCGCTCTGGCCGGGCCCGCTCCCCGTCGAGGGGCCAACGCCTGGCCTCGCGCTCCCACATCCACTTCCATTAGTCAAACTCGGTTCGCGCGATATGCTCCTGACCTGGACCTGCGACGCCACAGGCGTCGCCGCCGCGCTCTTGCTGAGCTTCATCCCCGGCGCGGGGCCGGCGCTCGCGCGCCTCTGTGCCGGCGGAGGCTTCGAGGTGCTCGGTGGCCTGGCACCGCCACCGCCGCTGCCCAGGTCGGTGTTCGCCCGCGTCATGGTTAGACCGCCACCTAGCCCGCGTCCTGGTCTCGCTCCATTCGCGGTCGCGCTCCGAGTCCCATTCGCATTCGCATTCGCAGCACCACTACCACCCCCCGCTACCACCACCGCCCCCTGCCCCTGCCCCTGCCCCGCACCACTCGCACTCCCATTAACCTCCCCACTACTATGCCCCCGCCTATACGGGTGCCCCACGGGGAAGATCTTCGGGTCCGGGTGCATAAGCTGCGACAGCAGCCCGACGCTGCGCGTGCGCTGCGCCGCGAGGTCCTCCGAGCTCGGGACAGGCTTCTTCGCGAACATCTCGCGGATGCGCTCGGCCTCGAGCGCGGCTCGCTCGACGACGTAGTGCGCGTTCGCGGCGTGCGTGCGCCGGGAGTGCGCGGGCGGGTGCGGCTGCGGGTGTGGGGCGCGGGTCGGGGGAAGGGCGTGTGCGTGTGCGTGCGTGTGTGGATGGGGTGCTGGCGGTGGTGGGAGGGCATGCGCGAGGCGTTGCCGACTGTGGTTATGGTTCTGATTGTGGTTGTGGATCGCACTGTGGTTTCTGTGCTGCTGCTGCACATGTCCGTGTCCATATACTTTTTTATCATGCCCCGACGATCCCACTCTTTGCTGTGTCGGCCGCGATGGTGGTCGTGCTGGTGCGACTCCCCCACGCTTAACCTTGACATCGACATCACTCATATCCTCGCTCGACCAATCAGCCGTATCCCCATCGCCCTCCTCATCCTCATCGCCATCACCATCACCATCGGCGACAACGACCCGCTCAGCATCCTTGCCCTTGCCCCTGGTCGCCCTGGCGCTGCTGGGACCGTCCCTGTCCGCAGCAGCAGTCACAGCACCCGCATCCGGATGCGCACCCGCGTCCGGCACAGCAACACGCTCACGCTCCTCCTCACTCTCCGACGCGTCCGTATCCGTCTCGGTCACGTAATCATCATCCGAGTCGCTCGTCGCGAGCACGATGGTGCGGCGGGACGGCAGCACCGTCGCGGGGTCCGGAAGCGGCTGGCGGACCGTCGTGGTCGTGGTCGTCGTGGTTTGCATCGGCGGTGGCGGTGGCTGCCTCGTCGTCACAGCGGGCGGGGGCGCCAACCCATTCTCATTCTCATGGTGCAGTCGCACAACAGGCCCGGAGACGCTCGACCCGCTCCCAGCGCTCTTCGACCCCCCCAACACACTCCCGCTCCCCTCGTCCGAATGCGAGCCAATATTAAACGCCGCCTTCTTGTCTTTTTCTTTTTCTATTTCTCCGCCGCGGTCGCGATCTCGGGAGCCTACTTTCCCCACCGCACTACCACCTGCCTTCCCCGCACCCGCGGAGGATCCGGTTTTACGTAGCCCCACGGCCTTCTTATGCCCATGCCCAGCGACGATCGGACCCGGTCTTTTCGCATGTCCATGTCCATGGCCATGGCCGTGCGTGTGTGCAGAGCCAGGCCCCGCAACAACGCCCGCACCCGCACCCGCACCAGCAGCAGCAGTCATACCCAAGCCAAACGGCGCACGCGCCCCAGCGCCAGCCGCATCCCCGCGGCTCCTCGAGCGGCTCTGGCTGAGACTGTGACTCTTGCCGGCACCGGCACCGTGACCGTGGCTGCTGCTCCCGCTAACCTTCCCCCGGCCCCGCGCTTTGGTCCCAGAGGCGGTACTGCTGCTCGCGCTCGCGCTGCTCGTCTGGCGTATGTGGCCTTGTGCGCGTGGGCGCGCGCGGGACGACGGGCCCGCTGCTGCTGCTGCTGCTGCTGTTGTTGTTGTTGTTGCGGTTAATGCAGCGGCGGTGTCGGGGGAGAGGTGCGTCGCGGATTCGGAGAGGGCTTTGCGTGCGATGGGGGCGGGGGCCAGAGGCGTGGGTGTAGATACGTGCGTTGGACTCTCACTCATCGTGTTCGTCTGCATCTGCGTCCGAGGCTCCGGATGTGGCGGTGGCGCACCCGTACCAGCAAGCGCATGTACATCTGCAGCCAAGAGCTCCTCCATATCCGGCGACGTGACACGGGTATCACTGTCCGATTTGGGCAGGTGGTGAGGGTACGCCGTGATTGAGGAAGAGGAGGCAGAAAAGACGGCAGTCCGGGCCGAGACAGAGGAGCCTGATGACGAAGATGTGGTCGCGCCATCGGACGATGATGCGTGGAGCGTGAACTTGGGGGACGGGATTGGGTGTGCCGGTGGCTCGATGGGGCGCGCGAGGGTCGGTATGATCGCAGGGCCTGGGCCGAGGATGGGTGTGGCGGGGGGTGTGGGATGGGGCGTGGGCCCGGGCGTGGGATGTACAATGACGAGTTGGGGGAGTGTGGATGATGGCGGGGTTGTAGGCATCGAGGACGACGGGGGAATAATGGTTGGTGGCGCAGGATCAATGTGTACTTGTACTTGAATGGTCGTGTCTGGATTGGAAACGACCATCGATGAGGACGGCGGGGACAGAGTTTGCTCAGACGCTGTCGGCGTCAGCAAATGGCAGCGAATCGGGAGTGAGTGAGTATCAGGCGATTGCACAACGGGCGCGACGTCAAAATATGACGTAGCCTTTGGTTCAATGACTCGAGGAGGCTGAGACTGAGGGGGTTGGGATATCGTAGGAGGGGAAATACGGTCAGGCAGGATATCCATTATTATCCGTCCCAAAAAACTATTCCGTTGATGTGGACAAGGCCGTGGTGTAGCCACTAATTAAGAAAAAAAAATCAGCACGAGTTGCACTTTTCCAAGATCAGCTCAGGGACGACAGGGAAAAACTCGAGGGCGGGCATGTGCCCCACAAAACAACACCAACAACACGCGGAGAGGGGGACTGGACTCACTGGGTATCGAGGAGGCTAACGGGATATGGGTACTCGGGATATCCTGCACCGGCCAGTGCTTTTCGTCCTCATCCAGCCGCACCAACCCTGCCTTTTCATCATCCACCAACGATCCCCTCTTCTCCAAAAACTCCGACGACTCCGAATCGGGTCCAGGAGCGTCCGTCGTCGCCGTCGCCGTGCCCGTAGTCAAAGCCGCAGCCAAGCTCATCTCGCGATACCACAGCCTCCACGAGATATTCTCAAGCCGATGTCCATCCTTCAGACTCGCTTTGCACTTGGTAAACACTAGATCGTACAAGTCCACGTTAGCTCAATGACCCTGACCCGATGACTCGCTCGCTCGCGAGAAAGAGAGAGATACGCACATGTCCAAAGCCCCGAAAGTGCGTCGCCGCCGTCGAGCTCGCGAACGGCGTCTGCAGCGACGAAGAGGACGGGGGCGGGGAATGCAAAGGCGGGAGCCATGCACCTTGGAGGTAAGAGACAACCTACGCCTAGAGCCTGAAACGAAACCGGAAAGCAAAAGCGGGGTTACGGGGTTTCTCGCCGAAAGTGGTGAATTCTCGAAGAATAAGAATGGTTATTTTGTTGTCCGCGAGGAATGCTTGTCTGTCGCTGTCGCTGTCGACGGCGTCGAGGACGGTACGGTGTTCGCTCGCAGTGAGTGCTGATGGATGCTAGTAAGTTGTGTTGTTTGTTGTGTTGAGGAGGCGGTCGTTGGCTGGGTTGGGAAAATAAAATAATTATAACAAAATATCTCGATATCTCGATCTCTTGGTGAACTGAATATCCCGGGCCGTGTCCGCATCAGGGTATCACCATCACGGGATCTATTTTGGCCCCGATTAGCCGTGTCACGCTGCCCTCCCATCACCCCCACATGACCCAATCGATCCAACCCTGATCCCCCTTTCGGCGCTCTCGTACTGGAAATCCCATACTTACTTACCACATATACTCACTCACTCACTCGTCCCATGCACAATAACTATGCAACCATCCTCCTTGCAACCCAAACATCCTACGTGTCACCCCGCGATAGGAGCGGACGGACCTGCCTGCCTGCCTGCCATGCCCACTGCACGCTATCTCCGTAGCTCCGAGATCATCTCAATCTATAGCAAATCACGGACGGACGGGCTTGCCTTGTGCCAGTGGCAACGCCCTCTGACTGACTGACACACTTACATACAGTATATTACTGGGGTAACCTCGACACAACCCCGCGCTAACCTAAACGCTATTCTCAACCCAGGGACCAATCCCAGGTCCAGGGTTGGTGTCAGCCACGGCGTCATCGTGGAATTCCGCCAACCAACCAATCAACGTGCGAGGGCGTGACGCGTGAGCCTTTCGAGCGTCGAGCGAGGACCCACGGCAATTACTTACTTACACGCACGTACGCAGCACGCACGCACGCGCCGTCCGTGGCCCGTCGCACGGTCCCCCATGCCTGCCAGTGTGCACTGTTCCATGCTGCCCAGGGGGAAACGGTACCAGGGGCACCCACTTACCATACTTATTACTGCACCTCACTACACCCTCTGGGAAACTCCCGCCTTACGGGGGAAAGCCCAGTAACTTTGACTACAACTCCCTGTCGGATGTACATGTCAATTGTGTCACACCGATACGTATACCATGTGATAAAATAGCTATCACATCGACGCCCACGCCCATATTCACGTTCATGTTAATTAACGCCCTCAGCTCAGATCCCGCTGAGCGCGCGCTACGCACTGAGCGATGGAATCACGATCACGGACGGATGCAGCACCTCAACAGTTCAGCTTCAACTTGACCCCACGCAATTCCGATGCTCACGAATCACGCACCAATCACAAACTGCGATGCCCACCGAGGCTGATGCTCGTGATACCCTTGAAACAAATTGGCACGAAGGTCCCTTGAAGTAAAAGCCCAGTGATATGGCTCCATCCAGAGTCCATGTCGTATGTATACATATACATATACATATACTTACTACGTACATAGTAAGTATATATATATATCCATCGCGCGACAAGTACGCTGATTAACTTTACCAGTGCGCTAATTTAGCTATAGTAAAAGCTACTAGTTAACGAAACGTCATGAGCATGAGCAACGGCGACGGCGATATGTAATCCGACAGTATGGATGACGTTGGGCACGGTATGGTCCCATGTACCCCATGTACCCCATACACGCTACTAATACATACCCTATTACCCACACCTCCACTGCCAGCGCCTAGAGGGAAATGGGAATGGAAATGGAAATAGAAATAGAAATAGAAATAGAAAACGATCGTTCGTCCATCGAGGTCTTGCCCCTTGCAGTTGGCAGTATCCGTATCAGTCGTGAGTACTACCCCACATACTTAAACCCACATATCATATCATATCAAATCCCAGAAAATCAAATCAGGACCGGGTCAGTTGGCGATATATGCCCATGCCCATGCCCACTTTGATGCCCATACCCTCCCAAGCTTAACCTTCTCGACGCCGACGTCGTTCTAGCAAGCTCATACTACTCCTGATCATGATCATGATCACGAACATGCTGTCCGCATCTCTAGGCTCTAGGCTCCAGGCTCTCCGTCAGTTCGCCGTCCGTACATAGGAAAACAACAAGAACCCCTCGTCCCCGTCTCGTCCCCGTCTCCGTGTGTCGGAGGTCCATGTATCTTGTGCCGTATGTAACATACTTACATGTAACCTAATCCGTGTATAGGGGCCAAGTCACGACTCACGATCGAAGTCGAGATTTGAGACCCTGTACATGCATGCATCAGTATCAGTTTCAGTATTATATAGTATCAGATCTAGTACTAGTGTATGGCAAGACAAGGGTCCTCCTGATTGACTTGGCTCAACTCCTATATACGCCGCGCTCGTCACTCCTGCGGCTCGAAATTCAAAATCCAAATGCGATACATACATAAGTACTTACGATTGGGAGAGGTGAATACATAAATCAATTTGCTTCCGCTCCGACGGCGACGCGCCTCGCGCACCGCACCCAAGTGACCCAAACCCACCATCATTGACGACAAATTGCACAGTTTTAGCTATGTATCATCATAGTTACCACGCCGTTTAGGCATGCCAGGCCGCCATATGAAAATAAGTAAGTCGCTGAAAACTTTTTATTCAGTGGTCCAAATGTCTGCCGCCTTAGGCCTGGAAGCCATATATATATACATGATTGATGATCCGTTGCGATCTTCATTCGCGCTAAGTATGATATCAGAGCACTAGATAGATCCACTCAGAGCCACCACTACTTTACTGCCGCCACCAGACGAAACTGAGGGGCGGGCGACCGCGACTCGGACGAGTGTTCCATGGCCAGGTACCGACTCTCGAGATCTCAAGGCTATTGCGACGACCTGCGCCCAAATTGCGCATCCATCCATCCAATTCAATTCAATTCCAAATTGACCTTGATGCCCCTACAGGCGATTTCACACCTCCAGGCCTGAAGCGATGTGAGGACGATCAGGGATATCAGTGCAGTACTTATATCAGGTACGGCATCGGCGGTCGCCAAGGATAAGATTCCCTCGTTGATGTCACTGTGATCAGGCAGAGAGATCAAGGTGCCTCGGAATCTCGGGACGGACGAATTTTAGGCCTAGCCGCGTATGGCACTGTGTGGGGCGCTACCAGGGCGCTCGCTGCTGCTAGCAAGGCGTCACGGAACTTGAAAAGGACTAGACCCTCGAGTGAGTGAGGACTGGAAGCTGTGCCTCTGGAACACCATGGCAAGGCCAAGGCCAAGGCACTGACTGAGGTACCGAGGTACTTTGTGAGTTCAAGGCTGGGGCCTGATCGTGCATACAGTGCTGCGCAGATAGATTCCAGTATAATAATAACGGTAGATCGTTCGCTACTGACTCACTCAGCACATACAGTAAGCACTGTGTAGTAACCGGAGCGCCACCCAGCCACTACAATTGGAACAATTGGAGCCACACGTAAAATACCGAACATAAACTTTCTCCCTAGCCACTAAGTTCAGTGAGTATATCGAACGACTTCAGGTCCTCAAAAAACCTCCGTGGAGACAAAAAAAATATGTTAGAAGAGGTGTTCATGGAAACGGCGGAATTCACGAACGTCCATTCCGATGTCGATGTGTTGGTTTGCTGAACCTGTGTAACGGTTGTATTTCCGCTGCCAGTGCACCCGTGGTCATATAACAATAGGTCCATTGAGTACAATAGCATCGAAAGCAGGACCGTTCGTTCTCGAGCGCATCACTTTATATGCGAATCTTACCATTGAAAAAAAAAAAAAGGAAAAAAGATTCGTAGGCTCAATACAATGTTGTCGCAGTTACGGCGCTGTCAATCGTCAACCCAGACGCAAAGACAGAGAGAGACTAAGACTCAGAGGAAAATACTTGGAGAGGAGAAAAGCCCGATTCGCATGTCCGAGTCGAGCCCAATTGTTTGATCAATCGAGTGATTCCCTATTGTGTGTCCCGGTCGTCGCGGTTACAAGGACAATAGTATACCATGACCTCCCAGAAGAGAGGTTGAGGAACTACACTTACAAATAAAATACGGGAGCTTCCTTAGACTCCAAGATGAGCTCGAGGCTCATCTGATTGGGAGGCATGCTGTCTTTCACCAGAGAGATGCAGTACGCGAAAGGTCACTGGTAACTTGGGGTGTATGGAGCCTGTACTACATCGCCGTCACGGTGCCCTGGTCAGTTCTTTCAAAATCAGTAGCACCATTATTGTTTATGTGCACCATAAAGAAGTCAGGGTTTACCGTACTATTGTTCCCAATCGCCGC
Source organism: Tricholoma furcatifolium (assembly GCA_018854895.1). Classification (NCBI taxonomy): domain Eukaryota; kingdom Fungi; phylum Basidiomycota; class Agaricomycetes; order Agaricales; family Tricholomataceae; genus Tricholoma; species Tricholoma furcatifolium. Next base: position 24,520 of record JABAJV010008607.1, read on the forward strand.
CCGCCGCAAGTACTGATATTATTCACACCCGGCACTTGGGACAGATAGACAATGGCACCATAGATAGAGAGCCCAGCCATATATAGTACCAGTGATATCCATAGCCCCGACGGTTATAGCCATCGGTGCACGAGCGGAGAGCTGTTGGATGCATGATGTCTAAACCAGGGACCTACACGATATTAGAACCTTATCATGACCGTCGTTCCCAGCCGCGACCTTAATTTAAACAAAAAACGACTTTGAGGTGAAGCAGTACCCGTGCTAGTCCAAATCTGTGTGGTGTTTTACCCTTTCAGACATGAAAAGTGTTTGGAGGACGCAGACGGCCTTACTGCTATCACCACATCATCTCAGGTTTAGACGACGAGCTGATGATTGAGATTGAGGTGACGCTGGCGACTCCTGTGGTGTTAGCATGTAGTCCATCCCGGATTCACTGAGATATAAGGCTGTCAGATGAACTCGAACTGAAAGGACAAAGATGGGCCTAACAAGTCTGCAACGGTCCTTTCTTTACCTATTATGAATGTATTAGTATTCTGAATATTTAACCTGTCATCCATCATACCAATGAGATCTTTCACGGCTGAGGACACCTTCTGCATTTTGACTACTGCCTCACTGACCCCGTATAGCTCGTCCTCGTCCTGCGTCGTAGTTGATCGTTCTATCAATGGACTTCAATGCATGTGCATGCCATGCCGCATTCAAGTGAATACCATAGAGTGTAAAAAGTTCACCTTTCTTGTCGCCGGGGTCCATGCGGATCAATCTTAGCTGTAATTTTATAATCCTGTTATCGTTTGTATTTCAAGTTGGCTGTTGCAAACTTGTAACTTGACGCGTTGAACGTTCAAGTTGAGCCCGAGGCAGACCACATGTCCGTCACGTGCTGTACCAGACGGAGCGGAGTTTGGACTCGCGCCTTGGACTTTCGACCTGCGGACAACGACTACACCTTGGTTATGATTTGTCTCGTCAAAACGCAGAAGCAGTAAATGGGATATTGTCATGACATACCCTGGTACATGGCTTGGTACGTGGCTTGTGACAGTATCCTCACACAGCACAAGCAGTGCAAAGTGGACCACGCACATTATCTCTCAGAGAAAACGTGGATCATCGCTATATTTTAACACTTGGGTCCTTCGGCATCAGCTGTTTGTTTCGATTGTTCTAGATTTTCATTAAACTGGTTATTCACATAAAAGATTCCCACATCGCCACCTCACTTTGATTGACCGCCTCCAGGCTTGAGGTCCTCAACGTTCCAATCGACTCTTAAACACACCTTTCGTCACTTCCTTGGAGTGAAGGCTTGGAACACCTAATCTCGAAACATGCAGCCCCCAGTCACTGCTAATTCGCCCGACCCATTCGCTGCCCCCTACGAAGTCTCTGCTTATTTCCCCAGCGCACTTTTTTCCTACTTAGTTCCTAGTCATTCCGACGACCCGTTCGCTCCATTGTATCTACAAGATACTTTTTTTGAGCAGCTACTAGAGATGCAGAGGCGCTCGGAGCAGAAACGGCGAGAGTGGGCGGAATTAAAGGACCTGAAGGAAGAGGAGGAGCGAAAAGGAAGGCAGGAACGGGAAGCTAGACGTTTGAAAAGGATTTTACGAAACCTCCAGCTTCTTATGATTAGCCTCTACGGGGCGTCCACAAACATTCTCTCTTCGACACTCAGCCTACATGCATTACGTGAGTACGCGTCAGTTCTGTGCGTTCAAGAGCATTGTATAACAGCAATGGTCCTCATCAGTGCTTGCCATGCTTCTCTTTGCCTTACTTTTGGAACTGCTTGGGTGGTTTGTCATAATCGGTCTCTTCGTCACTTTCGGTGAGTACATTCCAACCCGCAACGCAGCAGGAGAAAGCTCACGATGTATTTGAAGTGACGTACTTATTACTTATTGTCCTACCGGTCTTTGAGTCTCAACTGGAAGGTTGGCTAACATTACCCTGCTCTTGATTTAGACAAGCCTAGAGAAGAATGCGTGGTATGCGTGTGTATGTAACCAGCACCCAACTTTGCACAACGCGTGGACTGCGGGTGTTTTACCTGAAATAAAGTGAACTTCGGATGTTCGTTAGGATTCATCAAGTACTAGTGTAGAACTGAAATAAATAAAATCAACGCTTGCTTATAAGGCTGATCACTGCGCGCTTATCTAGGCGCCGGGAAGAAGAAAATTCAAAGAGAGCAATGCATGAACTTTAAATATTTTAGATTTTTTTTTCTGGTGAAATGAATTATTCTGCTTGAACTTCAAAGCTTCAACTTTCCTCTTAATTAAGTATCACCTGGTGCTCAACTGGATCAGCGTCGAGTCTACGGTGGTTGTGTGTGCCTTTGTCACGCATGTGTGCAAATGATGTGACAGGTACGTCACCTTGCACCTGACTTGCCAGTGGGTTGCTGACCGTCAAACACTGCAGCTGGGCTGCGAGTTGCCGTGCATCATGATTCAACGGAGGAGCTACTACAACTTTCAAACTGCCAGACCGCGACTCATCCTATGCCTGATTGGCGGAGAACTTACGCCGAACAGAAGGCCAAGAGCTAGCATCGGAGGGTCAAAGGGAGCCAGTCTCCGATTATTGCAAAGTGTCCTCCTATCACAGCTTGCTTTTCTTCCGCGCGACTCCATCGTAAATTTCAGCCGAGGAACTCTCTCTATCCTTCTATTAGAGGCCAGTTCTAGAAAGAGGCGGAGTAGGAGTACTACAGAGCTGCGGAAGCATAAATCGACTCCTGGTATGAGCAACGTTAACGCGGCTCGCTGACTGGCTGGATGATGTTCTTGCTGGTGGACACAATTTTACTTTCCATGGGGTTTATCGACTCCAGACTCCAGATCTTTTCCCTTATTTTCAATTTGCTACGTTTTATATACAGAGGTTATCATTGTACATGTGCACTCACGCTTCAACGATTCAGATGTCCAGCGGTCAGGCCCATAACGTTTAACCCGAATCAGATTAGAACAAGCGTCGATTAAAGAACGAATCAGTCTTCACATCCGAAGTATAGACAGACTTCGGTGAGTAATGTTTTACTAATTTTCTTGCTGCGCAGATGCTTTATGTACGTTTCCAAAGTATTTACGGGCAGAATCACGTTTTACAGTGCTAATGCAGTACCTCGACAACAATACCGCTTCTGGGATGGATATAGAGGTGAAACATGGATCGAGCGTTCTTATACTATAAATAGGCCTGAAGTTGTCAACTTTGTAGACGTTGACTTTTTGGCTCTTTCTTTCCCCATCTATGTTCACTACTTGGTTTCTGGCATTCGCCTCGCTTTCTCTTGTAGGCGCATCCCCTACTAGGCGTGGAGGTGCACAGGTGTTCACAGGGTGCACAGTTCCCAACACGGCTGCTCTTACCTTCGTGAGTTATACTATGATGCAGCACCTGCAGCTATGCTAATAATCCAACAAGGACGATGGACCTTATGTATCTTTGTACGTCGACAACTACGCGATCGCTGTTGTGCTTCTTGGGCTGATGCTGCGATTTCAATTAGGAAGGACATCAGCGATACGTTGACTGCTGCGGGTGCTAAAGGGACGTTCTTCATGAGTGCGTGATTCTGCTCCTTTGTAAAACGAGACTTTCAACCAATCCTCTTAGACGGCAACAATTGTACATTTTCTTTCCATCAATACGATACACGCGCTGAAGCTCAATATCCATAGACGACTGCATTTACGATCCGGACGTGTCACAATCTGTTCAGTATGCCTTCAAGGCGGGCCATCAGATTGCCTCTCACACATGGAGCCATCCCGATTTAACGACAATTGGTGTCGATGAAAGTACGTGCTTATCTGAAGATGAATTCATGCCATCCTTACAGATTTCCAGTAAATTCGCAGCTTTCTCTCAACAACGGTAGGCATCCTTCCCTTATAAAGAATCGTTCCGTTCAAAAATCCCTCGTAGATGCGTTCAGAAAGATCTGTGGCGTCGTACCTGCCTTTATGCGTCCTCGTAGGTTTAGTTTTAACTCAATCCGCGCATTGCGTATTCATTATTTCGTCAGCGTTTGGCAGTTACAATGACGACGTTTTGCAAGTCGCTGGAAACCAAAATCAATTCGTCGTAACTTGGGACTTCGAGTACGTCTCAGCGTCACATCCGTTGCATATGGACTCTTCTAACATTAGATTATCAGCTCGGGAGATTCAATCGGAAAGACTGCCGATGAAAGTATGGCCCTTTATGACCAGGTCGTCGGGCAGCGTCTGAGCACGCTCCTTACCCTTAATCATGAGACGGAAGGTAAGCGGCTCTGTGATGATATACTTGCTCTTTTCGCATTGTAACGATTTTCCTTCTTTTAGCGACTACTGCGTATGTATTTTCTTGCCCTGCGTATCCTTTCTTGGCTGATAACCTTTTTTTGGCTCCATACTAGTAAGATCGTCCTACCCCATGCAATCAGTATACTTAAAGCTGCCGGATATGAACTCGTGACCGTGGCCGAGTGTTTGGGTATGAGCCCGTACCTATCCCAAGCCGAACCTTCTCAGCGCGATGTAAGTTACATAAACCGCTAATGCACGAGTCTGTCACTCATGATACATATGCTTCTAGGATTCCTGGACGTGTAACAATTCACAACCTAACAATGCAGACAGCAATAACGCGGACACGAACAACGCAGACTCCAATAACGCGGACACCAATGATTCAGACACCGACGATTCCGAGCCAGACAACGACGATTCCGAGCCAGACACCGACGACTCGGATTCAGACTGATTTTGCTTAGAGTTGTGAGGACACATAATTTGCAGCGTTGCGAATTCTCATTGGTTAACAGTAATTGTACTATAGAGGAGCACGCTTTTCCACGGACTACGGCTGGTATCCTTATTGATAGATGACTTGACCAGATTTCTTTCACGGCACAGCATATTCCCTTGTCTTGGTATTTGTATTCTATCGTTTGTGGGCTATGTATATATGAAGGAGTTACTGTGCGCATTGCAAAACTCGTATATCTGTATATCAAATAGTGCCTGATGAGATTCCAAGGATACAAACGTACTAAATTACATCAATCTCATTGAATGTTACTATTCTGCTATCTACCTCCGCTAAGAAATAGCTAGGGACATACTGAGAAGTAAGCCACGGTAGACCCAGTAAACTAATGATGCAGTAAAGGGCGCGAACGGGGTAGCATCACAACCTCGATGAGGTAGTGTTTAGAAGAAAGATCGTGGTCCATAGCACTGGCAGACAATAATTTTCTAAAAAAAATAGAATCAGATTATTTTTTCTATAGATTACATAATAAACGCGACTTCTTGTCCGAACTCACCCATCAAGTCATCGAAGAAATGCACTTGTAACCTCGAATTTTGATCAGTGCGCGCGGTCATGCAGCCTTCAATGGTCACTTCTTTACCCCAAACTTGAAACCTATTCCTACGCTGCCCGTTGCCGGTTTCTTCCTTCATCGTCAAATCCAAGAGACCTGCGCTAGTCTGTTCCCATCTTTTGGGGGGTCAATGGCCTACGGAAATTCTCGGGGATTCTTGTCAAGTTGACTGTATTCGGCTACAACACCACTGTCCAAGTGAACAGTACTTGACCAATCATCGGACCAAGGAAGTGGGTCTATGAAGCAAGAATCCACTGGCTCTCCAAAAATACGCGATTGGTAAGTCTGCAGAGCTTCATTCCTCCATAAACACGCATTTTGATGGACAGCTTCCTGAGTGATTAAGCCACGATTGGCTTGCAGAGTTGAATGAACCATACACGCATCACTTCATGGATGAGTAACCGTGAGTGAAGGATGTCTTCGAAATGCTCACCAAGACGGCCCGAATGGGTTGCTTAGAAGGGCTTTCAATAATTCAGCTTACGAGTCTCTGGTATATTCTGAACTGTGTTTCGCTTTGAGCAATCCGTCTAACGCGGGCATCATCATTATGTCAGTCCCCACAGAATCGATATCATCACCTGACAATTCCACTGGAGATCTCTACGAGACGTTGCGAAAATGCATAAATACCATCGTCATGGGAGTGAAAAGACCAAGCTCCTGCTTATTTCCTCAATTCCTTCGTCTGCAGCACTACTGACCTCCTCATCTCCTACAAGATGGTCTTGAAACTGTACGGATCTGGGATCTCCACCTGCACTCGTCGCATCGCCGCGGTGCTGTATGAAAAACGCATTCACTTCGAACTCGTCGAAGTTAACCTCATGCAAGGCGAGCACAAGTCTCCAGCTTACCTCGAGAAGCAGCCTTTCGGTCAAATTCCGTACCTCGTAAGTCGCTGACTTACATTTTCGTCACGAATATGCGAATTTAGACTCTATACGACTTAGGATGACGACGGGTTCATTATCTACGAGAGCCGCGCCATCTGCCGTTATCTCGAGGACAAGTTCCCCGACAACGGTCCCAAGCTCGTTCCCACTGAGATCAAGGCCAAGGCCATCTTTGAACAGGCTGCCTCGGTTGAGTCGAGCAACTTTGACCCGTATGCATCGAAGGCCGTCGCTGAGAAGGTCTTCAAATCGTGAGTATCTACGCTAGTATAACCTAGTCTTGGAATGATATTTTGGTCCTAAGATACCGGGGCTTGACACCCGACCAAGCTCTCTTTGACGACCTCATCGCTCAGCTCGCTCAAAAGCTCGAAGTTTATGAGAAGATTCTCTCGAAGCAGAAATACATTGCTGGAAATGTACGTGTAATGTGTTGATTATCCTTGCTCATCGCTCACTTTTCGTCGAATTTCTATAGGAACTCACTCTCGTTGACATCTTCCACCTCCCCTATGGCGATCTTCTTGCTGCTGGTGGAAGCGAGGTTATGACCGACCCGTCCAGGCCCAACGTCGCTAGGTAGGCATTTAGCTTGGTGCTTGAGCCACGAGATACGTCATGCTAACTCTGGGCCATCGGTGTACAGGTGGTGGAAGAACATCACCAGTCGCGAGTCTTGGGTCGTGATCAAGGGTGGTGTCATCAAGTCAAATGCCGTGTAAATGAATGTCACAGTGGCATTACATCGCATATCGACTATTGTATGTGCTTAGAGCATAGAACAAGTTGTAAAGAAAGTGAATAACGTTTCTGACACTAAATGGTTCATCACATAAGTTAAAACTGAAGTAGAGATGATTTGACCTTTAGAGACGATATCAATCTATGTGCGCTTTGAGTGGACTCAAGCCAAATGTCGACCAGAACTCGCGTGGATCTAAAGCCCGGCCCAAGAATTCGATATTCCGCGGCAGAGCCCGGACGTCAGCTTCTTCCATCAACTCGCGTACCCATTGTGCATATGGACCACGCTCCCCTTCTCCCTCCTGTCCTTGGACGCCCCAAGCAGAGGCGAGATCCCACCAGTCACGCACGCGCCCATCAGCGACGATCCATCGTTGACCCATAGCCTTATCCCAGTTTTCGTGAATAGCGAGCACGGCACGCGACACATCTAAACCGTGGATCAAGTGTATACTGCCCTGTGAGTGTGGGAGATGACATGAATAGGAGAGATTGAAATGGTGGTTGGATAATGACCTTATGTTTCAGTGCGTCCTTGGTAGGAGCGACGCGTGCTACCCAATTGCGCGGAGTTCGTGAGCCACCCCATAGACCAGCTAAGTTTAGAACGGTCGTTGGTGATTCGAGCGAGGTCAGAGCAAGAAGCTCTGACTCTGCTTCAGCTCGAGGGTTCGGGGTTGCAATCGGTGTATGTCTGTCAAACCATCTGAAGCTTCCAGCTGGTTTGGGGGGCTCCAATGGAGCTGCCGGATTCAACTTCTTAAGACGAACACCCTGTATACATGGACTATACATGAAAAACCTGCACAGTCTATAATGGTTGACTCACATCCCACATCCCCGTTGATCCTAGCAGTATAAACCCCGTATGGACAGGCTCACTACCAGATGATCGGCTAGCACGGTATAAGCGTAAAAGACGCGCAGTTGCGCCGGGTTTATCGATGGGAAATGTGATCAGTACAGTTCGTGCATCTGGGAGGCATCTGTAGGGCTCGACATCTTCGAGATCAGGATCAAAAGTGAACGCGATAGTTCCTTCGCGTCCGTTGCGGCTTGTAGCGGCGTACGTAGTAGACCGCTGAATACAGAGAGGAATCAGGAAGGTTGAAGTCCATCCTGCACCAAGAATCAAAATATCCACTCCCATCTTGATTGGAGATGAGTGAAAGCAGTGACGAAGAGAACTCCCACGGCAACCTCTGCTTAGAATCGGAATACTAAATGCTTACTCCCAACTTCAGCTTCAACAATGATTATCATCGAAGACTTGGCCGCTCATTAAGCTTGCTGGGGGCTCTGTCGGGTGTAGTATTGTGAGCTCCTATCATCGCAGTCAGTCTGACCAGACTATCTCACGTTTAGAATGCAACATTCGAAGGAAGCTCTGCCATCTATGTGACTCGCAGCGACGCGTTCCCTCACTCCCTAAGCCATTGTCCACGTATCATTCCAGAAAGGTATTATGCCGCCGACCCACGAGCCTAGACATAACAGTAACCCGAGGCGCGCCGCGCCTCTGTAAATGTCTTAATTTTTTTTCTTGAACCCATGACCAGCCACAATCGGCTTAGGTGGGGAAAAAGTGGCAGCGTTATGCAGCGCAATATTTCTTTTTAGAGACGCGGAAGAGACGGACGCTCAGTTCACACGCTGAAGCCAAAAATCTTGTCCCATCAAATAATTCAGGTTCGCCCCACCACCAGGTCCCCGTGTTGACAAGTCCGTTTTCAGTTGTATTACTCGATAGCTCGCTCTCGCGGTCATTAGGATAGGCCAATGTGTTGCTCTCGGCGTGTGAAGGTCCCGAAAACATACGAATTAGGTGGATTATCATGTTTAGGGTAACGTCTAGAGAGCGACATTTCGAAGCACTTTCTCCAGTTGTTCTCGACAAACGCGTGGCCGGTTTGACGCCGGGTGAGCGCGGACGGAAGACTCGAAGCGCGAGAATGAAAAGCCAGGGAACAGCCTACAATCTGGCTCGCAATTTTCCATGCTTGTAGCGACGGGATCAAACTTCTAAGGCAGTTCGAATTCTTTCGTCCCTGAGGCTTGTGTTGGTGCGAATAGCCCTGCTCATAGCCGGGGCGGGGCGTACCTTGGAGGAACTTTTTAATTACGCATCCCAGCATCCATATATCTTCCCACTTCTCACCCTCCAACTCTACCATGATTGACATCGAACAGCAGACTTTGTGAGTCGTTTACGCTTGTTCACGTCTTCCAAACTTTTAACCACTGTACACGTGCTAGGGCTCTCACCCCTATGGAGACAGACGACTTCCAGGGTATCGAGGAACTCGAACGCACATTTGTACGCCTACTCTGCTTCATGTTCCTAAAGTCCTCATCTAACGAGACTCTTCAGTGCACGAACTTTTTGTGCTGCAATACTTTATTACCAGATCTGCACGCGCTCCTCGATCACTACGACATCAAAAAATCTGGACATTCGTTGAATGCCAAAACCCCAGTCCCCTTCGAGGACTCGCCGTCATCCTCTCCACCCTCTTCTCCTGGTATTCAAACCCCCGAATCCTCTCCTCCACGAAGATTTGTATCTCTGTGGCCTATCTCCAGCCCCACATACATTTCTGAGCTTGCTGCTTCGCATCCTCTGGTCTACCAATCCGACTCCTATGCCCCCGACTATCCTACCTACGAGCACTGCTACAACGCAGCCACGAAGCCCCCAACACTCGACAAGCCTCTTCTCTCCGACGTTATTCCCGAGCCTCTGCGTAATATTGGCTCCGACGGCGACGTCGATAAGGGTCGCCGGAGTCCGTCTTCGGCTCCGTCAGTCGAACGTAAGCAACATTCGGCAAAAAGGAAAGGCAAAGTCGACCTTACTGGTACACCGCTCGCTGCATCGCGTAAACGCGCTAAGAAGGCGTACCAGTGTCCTGTACGTTAAACCCGCCTCACTGCTTTTGATCGGCGTATGTACTCATCGCATTGTTGATCTGCAGACACCGGGATGCACAAAGTCGTATCTCAATCCCAATGGCCTCAAATACCACCAGGAGAAGGGGAAGTGCAAGATCGAGGTCTTCCCTGCCACCGATGTCGAATCCATGTCTCCCCCCGCCACCACTTCTGCCAGCGCTTTACTAGAAGCGCTTTCGCCAAACAGTACCCTCCTTCAACATCCATTCATTTACCACCCACAGCCCAGACAATCGCTCTCCTCAGTCGTTCAATGGGTCCCCACGACCTCCAATGAGCCTCAGAAGGATGACGACGAGACCTCTCTTCAACCTTTGTAATTTGTTATTTATCGTCTTATTATGCTTATTCTTCGTCTCAAAATTACCGGTAATAGTCGAAGTGCATGTATCAGTGTACTATTTAGTTATTGTTGTATTAAAAAAGCGTCGTATGCACGCAGTATATACCTACTTTGTACATACCAGTACTGGGAATAATATGTTTAAGTACTTTGCATCCCTGGACGTGCACCCTCAAACATGAAATGTCTCTGCCGAGGTACATAACGCCATGAGCAGTTGTCGAGAGAAACGTCCAGCCCACCGACATAGCCAGAAAGCTGCCAGAAAGCTTATCGACTTGGAGGACCAATGATATTAAATAATTTTAATTTATTGAATATTTTCCCACAATTTCCCAGCATAGTTCATCGGCGACGTGTTACCTCATTCCTGGTTTGGAGTTACTGTAGTATGTACGCTTTCTAAAGTCTTTAAACTGGATGATAATGTGAAACCCAAAAGCTGACGCCTTTCGAACTTGGGGCAGCCATTCCTCACAAATGGCGCGTTGGTGGTTCAAACGTTCACGTTCCAACTCCGGCACAAATTTAAAGTGGTCGTGTGCGCCGTAGGCAGACGCTTGCCTGAGCAGTTCCACGTTTGAAGACGCTTGCGCAGGTTGAGCCCAACTTGAAGGCGGCAACGCTCAGAGATTGATCCCGCGCCTCAAAAGGCTATTTTTGCATCCCACGTTCGCCTTCACCACAAGGCTCAGTATCAAGTCTCTGATCCGTCTGGAAAAATAGAGGAAGGGCATCCTCAGTTTAAAAAGAGGCGCAAGGTGGAGGTAAGATGTCGAGCCACCTCCTCCCTCATTCAAGCCATGCAGATCTCTGGATTGCTCACTCTCTTCGCCACTGTTGCAGTTGCCATCGTATGTATTTCAGAATATTCTTGTGATGATGGATCATTGATCCCATTCTTAAAGGGCCGCACCACCACCTGCACCATTCGGGCAGCCTGAGGGATGCAACAAAGTTGAGGGCAAGGTCTTTGACCGAATCATTTCCATCTGGCTCGAGAACATCGACTACTCCTCTGCCATTGCCGACCGTGAGTTAGAATCGCCCTTAATATGGTTTGCGCAATATTGATCGTGTGATCACTTCTAGCCAACCTCCTTGCTCTTTCCAAGCAAGGTATTCTCCTCACCAACTACTACGGAGTTACGCATCCCTCCCAGCCTAACTATGTTTCGGTACGACTCTCTTGCTATGTGGTGTGCAGGAGATCTGATTATTTTTGGTGGTAATAGTCCGTCGGTGGTGACTACTTTGGCATTGACAACGACAACCTCTTGAATGTTCCTTCGAACGTCTCGACTGTCGTTGACTTGTTGGAGGACAAGGGTATCTCCTGGGGTGAATACCAAGAGGACATGCCTTACACTGGTTTCACTGGTTATGACTACCCCAACCAAAAGACCGGCGCCAACGACTACATGCGCAAGCACAAGTGAGTATGCCTTCCGGAGTGATTCTTAGCCATAACACGAATACTTATTGAAACCTAGCCCACTAGTCATCTACGAGTCTATCAACACTGTTCCTGACCGTCTTTCCCACATCAAGAACTTCACTCTCTTCGAGCAAGACCTTGCTGCCGATGTTCTTCCCCAGTGGATGTTCATCACTCCCAACATGAGTATGTTTGTTTTGTCCTTTTAATGCATCCTTTACTGAAGTGTTTGTCAGCTAACGACGGCCATGACACCAACGTTACCTTCGCCGGCACCTGGTCCCGCAACTTCCTTGAGCCCCTCCTCGAGAACCCTCACTTCAACGATGGCAAGACCCTTATCCTCCTCAGTAAGCCCTTTCGTTGGAACTGTCATTAATGGCCCTCACACTTCTTCCTTCAGCCTTCGACGAGAACGAGACTTACGCTATCCGCAACAACGTCTACGCTGTCCTCCTCGGAAATGCTGTCCCCAAGAACCTCGTTGGCACCGTCGATGACAACTTCTACACTCACTACTCCGCCATCGCCACTGTCTCTGCCAACTGGGGTCTCCACACCCTCGGCCGCTACGATGTTGGCTCCAACGTCTTCGACTTCGTTGCTCGCGAGACTGGTGACAAGGTCCGCACCACCGATGTATACAACATCAACGAGGTTTTGTTCAACGCCTCGTACCCTGGCATCCTCAACTGCGTCAACTATGCCCCTCAACCCATCCCTAACACTAGGCTCGTTGTCAACGGCCGCACCGTCCTCCCCTCCATTCAGCAGCAGTGGGACTCCCAGGTCCGCTGCACTGTTTACCAGGGCCAGCTCGTTCCTGCTTCCCTCCTTGATCCCCCCGTCCTCAAGGGCTGCTAAAAACTTAAACATATATATATATATTACATATTATCTCAAAAGTTGTACAATATCGGCGGAGAAATACTGTATAGAGGTGCTCCTTGCGCCGTGAATTGCGATGCCATTAATATTAGTCGACGGAAGTTGTGCAAAAGCTTCATTATCTGCGTAGAGTTGTGGAAATGGCGGCGAGGGCTGTAGATGTTGGTTGTAGATTAGCATTCCAAGTTCGATGTTTAATGCATTCAGGAAGCCGGCATGATGTTGTGAATTGATAAGATCGAGACGTAGTTAACAGCCTGTCTTGCTAAACGGTCTGCGACGGCGTTGTGTGTCCTCCCGATGTACCAAAAGCCGACTTTATAACCAGAGCGTTCGATTTCCGTAGCGAGGTCGTCAAGTCTCTTGAATAGATCAAGATTTTCTGAGATCTTCCCCTGAGAAGTAAGCCAACCATTCGCCTATATATTATATATAAAACCTGATTGAGGAACGAAATGGTACTCGGTCAAATGAGTGACTTACACGCCAAGATGGAAACCAATTAGTTTTATTCCATCGACCACATACTTTGAATCGGAAACCACGACAAATGTAAGAGGGTCTCCTTGTTCGGTTGTCACAGCGGGACCACGTCCGTGTGAGGCTGGCAGGACAGGGTTACAGGTTGGCTCGTTCGGACCCCGAGAATCACGAAGTAACTTCAAGCCATGAATAGCTGCGAGAATTTCAGCGCGTTGGTTCGTTCTGCGGGCATTTCCGTCAATTTTATGGTCCACCGGAATACTGTGCCGCATATCTCTTCCCAAAGTGATACCTAAGCCATCTTTGGCGGATTCCTTTCCATTATCAGGGCATGCACCGTCCGTCTTCACCACCCTGTAATTGTGGCAAAGTACGTTTCCACCACGATGAATACTGCACAAGAGCACAATACATCCCGCAGACTTCGCATTCAACAATGAGTTCATCGACGCCAAGAGTATCAAGAGTACTAGAAGGAAATTCCAGCTTTCGATCCTTGATAAGTCTGCCCGAATTCGCGTCTACGATGGACATCTGAATGATGTACAAAATGTCTGGTTACATAGGACCATAAATGAATATTGAATGCTTACTCTGAACGACTATGGTGACAGTTGGGATGAGACAGGAAGGGGTTCGCAACGTCTCAGATCTCAGTCACCAGGTAGATAACTTGAAACTTGACAAACAAGACAAGACAATAGGCAGTGGCATTCGCATGTGTGAGCTTCTGAATCCATTCGACGATGCTACGCGGGAATGTATACTTGATGGATCAACGCTCGAGCACCAGGGGTTGAACAACGGGCCTGTGCTGATTGAGGTTGTACTTTAAACCCTGAAAATTCTAGTCAACATTCTTGTGGTCTCTGTAAGTAAAAAACACTTCAGAGTTGCAAGTAACGGGGTGTTGGGCTCACCTTGGCGGAACATCTTGTCAAATGACAACTCGTTAAAGAGATCTTGTGATGCGTGCCCAGCCAGTAAGTGATGCGATCACTAAGCCTCATGGCAAACATGACATAAGTATCAGTGATTTGCCATGTTTCAACTTTCGTGTGGACATGGCTGACATATGTGGCTTTCACAACACTGAAGTCTCGTTTGGAGGGACGCTGACTTTGAAGCACTAAGAATTTCAACATCACGGCCAACATCGCGCCGTCAGATTCAGGGGGAACAAGCTCCCCGATGAACATTTTGGGCTTCAAGCTCCCCTTCCACTGTACCAACACAAAAGTCAGGTCTCCTGTTCGAATGACAGACTCATTTTTTAGCCTCTCTAACGAGGTCCACTATATGTTTTATTAGATAGTGCGTAACTGGTATACATGCAAGGATAACGTAGAGTTAATGAAATCATACATATATTGCATAGTTGTCAAAATTCTCTAAGCACCAATTCCTGCCAAAACCTTGAAGACCGCATCCTGACGCTCTCTAAACGCCCTGAGCCTCGTCATCCCAAGACTAAGAGCATTGATGCGATTCGTAAAAGCCACCGCTCTCCCTTCGACGCTCCTCCGGCCATCCGCCGCCTCCCTTCTCCCCTCCGCATACCCCACACCCTGCTCCAGCATCTTCTTCACTCGGTCCATCCTCGTCGGGGGGATATCCTCTCCCCGCTGAGCGTACTTCATCGCCGTCTCGTTATCCTGGTCTTCTATCTCCTTCGCCTGCGTTCCGATCGCCGTGAGCTCCGACATGAACGGCCGGAGCTCCCGCGGGCAGTCAGCCAGCGTGAGGGATGTACCTAGCACACCGACTATGGAGCCTTCGGGGGTAACAGACGTCGTCGCGACGTCGAGGATGGCATACGCGACAGAGGCATAGTATGCTCGTGGAGGATCACGCTTGAGGAGTGCTCTGAGGGATGGCTGGCGCTCGAACGCATCCGCAAGAGATGCATATAACGTTTCTCGAATGAATTCAATAGCTGGTGAGTCCGGCGCTAGAACGGTTGGAGAGGGGCTGCGTCTGGGGAATCTTGAGGACGAAGCAGAGGGCGGTGGGGAAAGATGAGAGGGAGAGGAGGGCGTGCGCGATGTCGATGAAGTTGGTGAAGAAGGTGGACAGGATTCGTTGGATATGGATGGGCGCGGAGATGGACTTGGTGAGGGCGATGGAGATGGGTCATAAACTGGGGGTGGAACAAAAGTAGCCTTTTTCGCAGGGCTTCCAGGAGTTGCACCAGAGTCAAGAGCGGCCTGAAGGTCCCCTGCAAATCGATCCTGGAATGACCTACGCTGGCTTATTTCGATAGCTATAGCGCGAAGATCCGCAGCAATTCCTCCAACTGCGGGATTCACTGGTTGGGCGAGCGGTTCCAGCCCACAGATTACACGGGCAAGATCATGTTGGTGTTCTGGTATGAGATTCTGTGTGGCAGGGACCGTTTCTGCCCACACCTGTAAGAAACCGACAAAGGCTGGTGGACAATTGTCGTATGAAAGTTCGACAGGTGCTCTAGACTTGGAGCTTCGTGGAAGGGGTACAGATGGTGGATTTGTCGTGCATCTTAGAGCAGCAAAATAAAGACATAATGCTGGACCTGCATATATCCACGTTGTTCAGACCAACAATTGTTGAACAACAAACAGATTAGATTGTCGCACCTGTTATCATGAGATCACCTTCGGCACTGCTGAGTACGTCGGCATCGAGCAGGCGCTCGGCCTTTGCCTGTGCAAGTGAAGACTTGAGATAAGTGTGAAAACTGTCCTGGATATACTGCTCCGTAAGTCGATTTTGGCTCTGGGTCATCGGGATCACTGGCGCTCAGGTTAAAGTCAAACATTCTTATACGAACCAGGTACAGCCATTCGGATGCAGCCACATTACGGTCAAGTCCGGCCCGAGCCCTCTCTCCCACTCTCCAACATAAATTCTCTGCTCAACATCAACTTAATGGAGCTTGACCCCTTCATACGTCAAATGAGGCTGTGAGCTGTGAGTCATGTTTCTGAAATCCTATCAAACGAGCACGAAGAAAGCATCCAGATCTTAACGAGCGGAGTGGAAGCTTCAGGTGAGCATTTTCACCCTTCGAATTTGAACGTTGAAAGCTGAGTGCTGCTTGAAGATTGAAGCTTGAAGCTTAAAGAGGTATACTGAACATGGCTAGAAAGCCTCGGAATCTCGCTCTAGCATACTTGTCTGTTGGGCGTCTCGTATAGCATTGATCGGCGCTACCTCGTCTTATTTGAAGGGTCTTTGTACACATGTGAGCCTACAAGTATCGTGGCTTACATCTCAGCGTCTACCCACACTCGCTGATCAGGACACACATGCCATTCGAAACGGTGCTCCAGGCTGTATTGAAGGTAAGCATGCCGAATTTCTAATAACCGATGATGACGACAGTCTACTGCGATACCAGGGAAAATTTGTGGTCATGTTTTCTTCATACGACATTGATTACCCTCGAGTGATTACACTGTCAGAGAGCCACTGTCCGTTGTATACACAATGGCCTCATTTGAACGCGTTTAAAAAATCTGATACCCATTCCACAGCTATTGCGACTTCGTATCATTTGCAATAGCGTTGACCGTCTACTGCGACACCAAGGGCATTCTGCGGTCTTGTTTTCTTTACAAGGTAGTGCTTACCTTCAACTCTTCGCATTGGCAGAGGACCATCCGCCATATACACCAAACCCTCATTTAAACGCGTTTAACAACCATCTGATGCCCTTCCACGTCTATCGTGACTTCATATCACTTGCAATAGGTTTCATTCATTTATTTCACGCATGTAATTGTACAATCATTTGGCTGATTCAGGTGCAATTTACTTCTTCAGACGGTCTCCCTAACCCTAATAACGAGCTTCGTTCCAGACACTTCATTCGCCTTCAACCTCTCCAACCCTTTGGAAACACCGTTCAACCCACCAGGGACGACCTCATACCTGTTCGGCTGACGAACACATCTTGCCTCAGAGCATGCACATCTATCGAGTCCAACGACGTACCTTGATCAGCCCTTGATCCAAGAGCTCTGTAAACTTGCTGTAAAACTGTATTCCCAGCGGGCGAGTGTGTGGAAGCGACCAAAAGCCCTGGAAGTTGATGACAGTCTTCTCCGCGGTCGTCTTGACGCCCTCGGTGGGCGGAAGGACAAGAATCAGGAATCCCGCGTCAGCGATGAGGCTGTAGCCGAGTTTCTGGGTTTCAGGAAACGATACGGAGTCGTAGACGATATCAATGGGCCCGGGAATGATCTTGCGGATTTCCTCAGCTTGCGCCGCGGGAGAGGCATTGCGGTCGATGACGTGCGTAGCGCCGATGGACTTGAGGTGTTCTGTGTTTTTCGGAGAGGCAGTCACGACGATGGGGCTGAAGCCTGATAGCTTGGCCAATTGGAGGACTAGAAGATGGATATGAGCGATGAAGATAGCAATCCTCGGGAACAGCATCACCGTTCTGGCCCACATTGGATGACGCGC
Organism: Tricholoma furcatifolium; assembly: GCA_018854895.1. Lineage (NCBI taxonomy): Eukaryota > Fungi > Basidiomycota > Agaricomycetes > Agaricales > Tricholomataceae > Tricholoma > Tricholoma furcatifolium. The sequence goes on from JABAJV010008607.1 coordinate 42,123, forward strand.
CGAGGACCACGAGTGGCCTTCCAGCATATTTTCCGCGAGCGGACACATCCAGGGGAGGTGTCAGGCCAACCCCATGTGGTCGGGCGAGGTACAGCCCACAGAATCCAGATGTGATGGTAGCAGGGATCGTCGCCGCTTCCTCGAAAGAGATGCGCGGGGGGATCTGCAAGGCCCAATTCGCATCAGCATCGTCTCATGACCAAACTACCACGCGACCAACCTTAGCAGTCGTCTCAGCATAAGTCAAAGCGTATTCCTGAAATCCTCCTTGCGTGAGTGTCCACGCACTCTGGAAGACGCTGTGTGGCGGCCACGATCAGTATCATCAAGCACAGCAGATTTCGAAGCGACGGACACTCTATCCCCGACAGCGAACCCAGAAACACCATTACCGAGCTTCTCAACGACACCAGTGACATCTGACCCCACTACGATAGGGTAGGGAAGATCGAACCCATAGGCGGGAATCTTCCAGTCGACAGGGTTCAACCCAACAACTTCGACCTTCACCAGGAGCTCACCGGGACTAGGCTCATGGATAGGCTGTTCTTTGAGCTTGTAGTCTCCAAATTTGGATTCCAAGACGAGCGCTTTCTGTGTTCCCGACATGGTTGCAAGGTAGTGGTTCGAGCTAGAGGAGAACGATGAGATGTGCCAATTCGAGTTCCCTTTATAAGCTGTTATCAGGCTTGATCGAAGTTTGACATGTGAGCGCCAGAATGAGGATTTATAAATATGGTCCAACGGTTTCCAGAACCTTCCTATGGCGCGACTTCCGAGATTTTGACGGTACATGATCGCAAAAAGAGCTGCTGTTGGCGCAAAAAGAAAGTAACATCGCGTGCGCATCGAGGAGACCATAATTCTGGACAGTCGCCCGTATGTCTATCCCACTGTATCACAAGAAATGATACTTGGGTCAAATGAAGCCTTATCCAACAGTGCCGTTAAACAAAGAGCGTGTTGAATGACTGATCATATATTTTACGTTTGTTCCACGAATCACGGCCGTGATTCAAATATTCATGATGTGATATTGCTTGAAGGTGGTACAATGGCTCGCCTCTCACCGTCAACGAATAGGCCAGTGCACGATCCTGGTACTAGTACTCTTTCACGCCAACAAGGTATAAATCCCTTCACGCCGTCTCCGTAATGAAAATGCCGTTCAGCCCATCAGGGAGTACCTCGTACCGGAGGGGCTGACAAAGATAACGCTCAGAATATGCGCACAGAATGTCAAGCAACACACCTTGATTAACCCTTCATCCAACAGCTGCGTAAACTTCCTATAAAACTGGAGACCCAGAGGGGTTCAACGCAGCGACCTCGACCTTTACCAGGAGTTCGCCTGCACTAGGTTCATGTATATCGTGTTCCCGAAATTGTAAGTAGTAAGATATAGAAGTGTTGCGAGCCTCTATTGGACTGCATTTATAAGGCGCTATCAAGTTGACCGAGGGTCCACGCGTCCAAGGTTGGTCACCTCAGTTGCACCATGTGAACGCTAGAGCGAAGATTTGTAAAGTTGGTGAGTCATCTGTTTCTAGGGCGTTATTGTCAACATGTTGACGACGAAGCGTCATAATGAATGGCAGTTGATCCTACTACTTCTGGGATGATACAAGCGAGTTCCCAACCCTGTTTTCCTAACAAAAAATGGATTACTTAGCCGTTCAACAACGGAGATCCCTGAAGCCAGGTCCTCCTGAAGCCAAATCGTTAAATGGTGTTACGGTGAAGAACGACCTTTGACTCAAATGTACTCAGCCACTTAGTATGATGGACCGGTCGACAGAAGTATGACGGTCAATCAATGTCATTGCACCAAAGTTTCCAAGCTTTTAAGAGGGAAAGTCGGGGGTGGATCGCATAGTACTAGTGTGCTAGTGGTAAGCCTGAATGCCGGGGATCCATCCTAGCAGAAATCAAGAGTTTCATCAACCGCAAAGAAATAAAATTGCTGACATGGTATAGCTCAGTCAGGATAGCAAGGATCCTTCGCAATCCTATCGAGAAAAGTGTGGCTTGTAGGTGAATTCCGGCGAGGAATCGATATGTCTCTTTCAACCACTTTCCGCACCTAGTACAACCGCTACATGCAATGCTGCGGCATTAATGTCGGTTGTATGGGTCAACATTCCTTCCATACCTGCGAGCTTCAAGAAATGTACTGATAATTGTATCGATAGGGTATTTCAAAGAATCTGCGTGCGATGAAGGGAAAACAACCCCGAAAATCGACCCCTCCAATATTGAAAAACAACTGCAAACTTCTCTTTCGCCTGACAAGAGGTAAGTCATTTCTATCCCTCGAAATAAATCATTACGCACCCGAGGTCATATGGATTGACCAACAGCAATGGCCTCAAGACATCGGGTATATTATTTCCGAGCAGGAGATCAACCTATGATCTCTCCTCTGGACCTTGCCTTCCTGGAGTTCACTTCATGCCGTGGTCTTGTGCTTCCACACTAGTTTCGCCAGATGATAGGCCCCACAGATGATACGAGAGCATTATTCCCACTGCGAGACAGCGAGGCAGAGTACCACTTCTAGCAAGTATATGAGGATGAAAACGATCTTTGGGACGTGGTGCCCCATTCAGCCCGTTCAAACCTGCCAGACTTGCGTATGAAGAATAACGGAGCTGGCGCACGAAGTAGATGCCTAGGGTTGTACGATATGTGGATATCCGAGGACTGAGAAGCAGAAGGTTGAGAGCACTAGATATGCTCCAGACGAACATGGGTGCACACAAGATAGTAGCTAGTACAGCATATTGCTATTGGAAGATGATCGATGAGGTTTAAGACACATTGCTGCGAATGAGAGATGATACAACCTCAAACGCCGACAAGACTCACGGAGTAATGGTCGCATTTGACAATCCATCGAATTCAGATTCGACAGTAGTATGCACCTAGTGAGCCAGGTTCGGAACCAACCACGCGTTAAACTTTTCCGTACGTCGTTGTCCCTGCTCGTGTAACACGCACCACTGATGAAGCCCCTTCCTTCTTTGGTTGACTCCTCGTCGTCCAGAAGATGCTGCGTCCAAGTCCTGCGGAAGGGTCGTCAACGAATATTAGCCCTACCGTACACGTAGAAATAACGCATGAACAGATCTACTGCAATCAACAGGCAAACTGGTGAGGCGACAACTTGTAGTGGGAGGCTTGGCGTTATTATATTGGCAGCTACTAGGAGCGTATGCACAAAAACATACTCCACTGGATATTAGAATGACTGGAAGCCCTATAAAGAAAGGGCCTGTCGCGCCAGTAATTCTGTCTCCGGCTCTTTCTTGAGTTTTGAAGCAGCGAAACACTGTCCGTGAACACCGAGGAGGAGACGGGAAAATTGTGATCAATAGTTTTGATGGCTGTGATCTACAGCTTTGATTCAATACAACCATCTTTGTCAACGATCTCAACATTTTTGCTCCTGAGCCAACACTGATGTTTCCAGCCTTGAGGTAAGTATTG